>JAZBGY010000006.1:230033-252641 GCA_037414755.1 Lydus trimaculatus
AATGTCTTGTCATCAGGGATAAGAAGTTCCCAATCACGTCGTTGTTGACATTATAATGATATGCGACCGTAAATCAAAACGGTTTTGGCTAATATCCAACAAGATCCTGTCGACATGAAAATATCCTTCCTTTATCGAGTAAGACAGCCTTACAACCCGAATAGAACAAAAAGAAAAAAAACAGACACCAACTTGACTATGTGGTAATCGATAGAGCTACAATCATTTTGTCTTTGGTATTTAAGTTTTAACAATAAAATTTTTATTGACTGTAAGATTTTAAAATTAGAGAACCAACAATCGTTTATCTGCCCGTTTGTCAGCGCACCTTGCTTCCATCCAACATTGCTGGTATTTTTGTAGAATTTTGTAGATTCAAGCTGATGTGTTTGTTTAGTACACCCATTGTTAGAGACGGGTTCTCTTTATTTATTTTTCCTTTTCATCGTTTTTCACAGTATAACGACTGTTTGCTTTATTTTCGATGCCGACGCGTCCATTGCGCTTAAGCGACCATTTAATTGCCGTCGTATTTTTACTTTTATGACGCGTTGAATGTGTTTTCCAATGTAATATAGTCTCATCTCTCTTATAAGATCACCGTAACGGTTATGCCGCACAACCGATTGAATTTTTCATTCGTCTGCTGGCCTTGAATGCTAAGTACCAAATTAATTTTTCAAACTAATGGATTTTCTAGGGGGATACGAAAAAAACGATATAGAAAAGAAAAACATTGGGTGAACGACTGCGTATAGTAAAAATGGTTAGCACTTTATTTTATATCTTTTTACACATATACATACATATATTTAAACGAGGTGATGTAAACGTCACAATAATTTGTTCAATATTTACTACCAACTAAAAGGTTTCTAGTTTACGTTTACATGGATGTTTTTACGAAATTCACCTACTACAAAGCTTCAACTTGAAGCCTGTCACGTTCTTGTTGAAAAATCTGACTGCCCGTTTTGCTACAGGCTTACTGCCCTGAACTAATACAGAACACATCAAAAAAACCAACTCGTTTTATTTTGATAACATTATCTATCGATTTATTGAAGTTGAAAGTTTTTCATCAGTCTTTTCCATAATAATTTTTTGTATTTGTGATGCACACTAAGGGACGCGCGCCATTGAAACAACATTTTGCAAGAGATTAGGAAACGAGGCTTAAGTTGCAAATTTGAATTTTAATACACTGGATTTTGAGGCACATTTTCCTTTAACTGGCAGATATATATATAAAGATTTTTATTCCTGTATACTTATTAAAAATGGTTGAATGAAATTAGGTCTACAATTTAAAATTCCCTTTTTTCATTGTTGATCTTATTTAAAGAAAGAAGCTTTATTAAAAATTGAGTAGCTCAGTTATATTTATTTCCGAATTTTGTCAAATACTGCTTTCCTTCGAATCCAACCGTATCTTTCATGGGTAGTGAAAAATAAACGTCTATGTTCAATTGGTAATTCTATATTGTCAAGGTGAAAAAGTTGTAGAGGTAGGTAGATACGCTTTAAGGATCTGTAGTTTGAGGAAAAACGGCGAATCTTCAAGTATACGACTTTTTTAAGAATACGAAATTCTCCACCAACTGAAAATTAGTCATAAATATACATCTGATTGATGATTCAGTAAAAAATCAAATCCACTAACTTTTCCATCGAAAAATTTACGATAAATATTTGATTTAAATCAGACTCATCGGATGAAGTTGCTAAAAATATCATATGTTTAAGTTTAAATTATTAAACTCTAAGCACGAGTAGAGAATTTTATATTCAGAGATGGTCTGTGCTGTGGTTTTACCTGACATTTTCTTTGTACAGATTGATTCTAACATACAGGTGTTGCTTTTTGTTTGAAATTACATTGGAGAGAGTGCAGATTAAAAAAAATGTTGGAATGTAACCTTTGCAAAGAGTCATCAATCAATGATTTTTTTTTTATTAAACTTTAGGACATTTCCAAAGTTATACAGATACGCTACGGTATAAAGTCTCAAAAGAACTTTGCCATAAATAAGTAAACAGAGCCGGACTAGGTTCCGGACAAAGATGTTTTCTGGCAACTCTTCCCTAAAAATTTAGTTTTTGTATATACTCAATAATAATTTACATAGTTTGTCAACGATTCGAGAGAGAAAACAATATTTGTGGTTCAACAAGTGGAACTAATTGTAAGATTTAAAATCATTTATTTCGAGTTCTTAGATGCCCCTAAAGTATGGCGCCTCGAACCATCGTCCACTTGTGCAAGTGAGATTTCTAATAGTTGAAATTATTAGGACAACGAGTTTAAATTTCATATAAATAACGAAAATTGGAGTCAAAATCCATGTCAAAATAATTATAGAAAGTTTATGGACTTGATAACATAAACTTTAATCTACTGTTCTGCAAACGTTAAAATCCCATCCGTATTTTCAAGTAAGACATCTAAAACTATACTATAAAATTTCATGTTGTCACTAATAACAACACTTCTTATTATTCTTAAAAGCTTTGCATGTTAGAAATGCAAATAAGAAACTTAACAACTTCATATACATATCTGAGATGACGCCGCTGCCAACAGTACAATTATTTCAACATATTTGACTTAAGTGGTTATGTTTTTGAGCTTAATATAGCAATAGAATGAATAAAACATTTTATTTTATTTCAATAATAATAATAATAATAATAATAATAATAATACGAACGTATGGAATCTTTACAAGACTCGTGTACAATAAATAAGCAGCTTGAGAAAAAGACGTCGATAAGAGCCGACATAACTGCAGGATATCTTCAATGTTGATATTTGTTTAAACACAAAAATACGACTATACGTTAAATATCGAATAAAATAATATAAATATAGGCATCTTATTGACGTCGTAAAACTGTTTAAAGGATTAATTTAGTTTCATTCTGTCTTCCAGTATCAGTTTTGTATTTTAAACACTTATTAACTGAAGTTTATTTTTTTCTTCTCTATTTCACATTCCCCTATATTAAACGTATTGAATTCCAAAAAAGAATAAAATGATAAAAAAAATGTCTGACTACAGTCGTATAAAACTTTGTAGAACTTTATAACTGAATACATTTTGTTCTAGTTTTCCTTTCTATACACGTAGTAGAAATAAAGACATGGATCGTATGTGCAGAATGTTCACATTTATGGAAAACTATTAGCAATAGCTATAAAAGATAAAAAAAAATAATAATAAACCTTAACGTGGAAACTAATCTTGATTGTGATCAATATTTTGTCAAGTGGACCAACTTACAGGTGTTTGCTCTATTTCTATGGGTACGATTACACTGTCAAGTTTTGCCAAGTTCAAGTTGGCTTGTACCAAGTAATACTTGATAATGTAAACAGACTTACAAGCGACTTGTAACAAATTGGATATATTGTTAAGTTTTTGGACAATATTCAAGTTAAATGAATTCTTGAATAACTTGTCAAGTTACTTCATTGTTTTCACATAGGTGCGAGAAGACATTTTTTGAACCAAGAGCTTGATCAATAACTTGTGGTACGTGTACTACATGATCAAATTCTTATCCAAAGAAACGAATTCTTCCTCAAGAATTTCAGAGAGTGCTTACATATACGACGAGTTAATGGCCTTATTCTTGGTTCAAGAAGGTGTTTCGAGTTTCCGTCTTTCTCACACTCACGTAAAAACAATGAAGTAACTTATCAAGTTATTGACAAGTTATTCAAGAATTCATTTAACTTGATAAGTTAATATTGTCCAAAAACTTGACAATTTATCCAATTTTTTACAATTTGCTTGTAAGTTTGTTTACATTATCAAGTTTCACTTGGTACAAACAAACTTGAACAAGTGAAACTTGATAGTGTAATTGTGCCCTATTCGAATTAACGAGAATTCCAATACTGTTATAATTTTCATTTTAAGTGGCTTATTTGCATTCTTAATTATGTAATTACAAAGTATTTGTTGCAATTACTTTCATAATTTCCGACAATTGCGATTTGTTATTGTTTATTAAAATACTGTATACCATCAGTATCAACAGCTTCTTCTAATTAAAACAAAAAAAAAGATATCTGATAATGAGTCGATTTAATAAAGTTAATTAAGACTGTCTGTTAGTTTTAAGTGACTCAAAAATGGAATCATGATTATATTATCAGTTAGTTGTTGAAATTTCGACCTTTTCTACTTTGATAATAATAATTAAGCTTGTTTTTAAAGTCTATTTTCTCTTCATTTTTCTTTTAGATTTTTTTTTTTTTTTTTGGCAAGGTGGGAATTTTTGTTATCATAAAACTTTTCAGTCACTCTGTATCGTTCATTCTACTCGACAGATTTAAAAGGAAAATTGTTTTCCATTAAGGTTTTAAGTATATATACAAATTCATCTTATATACTTATATAAAAAGCCCATGCTTTATTTAATGCTACGTTATTAACGAGACGTATTATAAAAGAAATACAATTTAGTGCTGTTTTCATTTCAAAGGATTAGGTTACGTTGTAGAAATGGATGAATTATAAATTCACTGTTTTCATAGTCATTTTCTGTCATTTCGTTTATTATAAAAACAGTTGTTGTATGTATAGAGCTCCTTTCGTTTAATGGAACTTTTGTCGACTGTGCATATTGCTGCACTCTCTCTCTATACTGCATCAAATAAATACAGAGCGACACAAAGGTGTCTCGTTTATTTTCCACAATGTCTAGGACTTTATCCAAGTCTAGAATTATTATTACTATTAGATATTATTATTTCCACTATTATCATATAGTTCCTAGACAATAAAACCTAACAATAATGTGTCTATATTGTATACATACAGGGCATTTCAATGAAAAGGAGCCATCCTGAATAACTTCATTGGCGGTTCATTTAAGCAGAAATCTTGCGACAGGTCAATTTCTGTTTTGAGGTGGCACATTTCAATGTCAAATTTGACCTTATTGCGTCCCAACTTAAGAATCTTAAGTTGTAAGGAACGTCAAGTGGCACATCGTTAGAAAAGTCTTTCAATTCTCTATACGGTGGTATAAATTGTTTATGGATTTAAGAATGCCGACAGATAACTGCAGAATTTCTGCGAAATGTGAGAATCACCTTTGAATCTCGATTATACCACTAGTCATTTCGGACATTAAGTAAGGTAAAAAAAGTAGACTAGTAGAGAAGTAGACAATTTATACCGTTGGATAGAGAATTCAAAGACCTTCCAAATGAGGGGTCACTCAACTGCCCTTACAATTTAAGATACTCAAGTTGGGGGCGGCCTGGCGTAGAAAACTGATCCAGGAGGGTCACATTTGACATTAAAATTTGTTCCCCTCAAAACAAAAATTGACTTGTCTCAGGATTTTTGCTTAAATAAATCGTCCATGAAGTTATTCAGAATGGTTCCTTTTCATTGAAATACCCTGTGTATATAGTTTTGTATAGATGGTAAAAGTTCCATTGTCTGAATAGAAATGTCATATTTTCTGTGACAACTCTTAACACAATTTAACATTTTATAATTTATCGTGTCCGGAATCGGACTGAGCTTTTGTGACAAATTTCTTTCAGTTTCATTCCGAAGATTAATGGCTGAAATGTTGCTCTATGACAGTCATCCTTTAATGTTTATTATTTTTGTTATGATTCAAAGGTTATGATAAAAATGTTTATTGAAGATGACAATATATTTTTAAAAACTGTTTCGTTCAATCACACCGTTATCCTTAATCAGTTGTGTGTTTTTTTTTTAAAGAATTGATTTATTCTTGAATCATCATCATTATCATCAATTTTATTATAGTTATTGATCAATGAAATAGTTAAAATAATTTGTTAAAATGCTAATCAGTGGATAAACAAATTTCTTGGTACCCTTTATATTATAACGGGTAAAAAGTTCAATCCATTTACGGTTTTCGCATATGAGTATATTGCAATAACATTATTTAGAAATTATACATGACCTGTAGCGATTTATGAATATACAAAAAAGATTAGTTGTACAATTGTATGCTGTACTAGAAAACATCCATCTACCTATCTATATAGTGTAAAGTAATTAATTTTAGAACTATTAATCAACAAGACGTCTTCCATTCCGCATACATTATAAGTTATTTCATATTTTTTTATCAATATTGGTTCTTACAGAGCTTCCATTCTCATACATAAATCTAACGGGCAACTTGCTTACAGTTTTACAAAAACTATTCTAGATTTTGAAATATAGAGGTTGATCTGTTCTGTAATTTTCAGTGTCCTTTTGTATTTTGTACCAAAATTAGGGCTTTTCTTCGAGTTCAAATTTCTAATGCCTTACAGTTCTACTATCCTAATTGTGAACATTAACATTTACTTGAAATACAACCGATATCTTTTAACGTTAAGGCGCGTCTGCACATGCCGCCTGTATCAAATTTCTCGCGTAGGCAGAAGCGCAACTTGGAAGTTTTGAGTGCTGCCCACGTGCCCAGCAACACAGTCAACGTCTGCAATTTGTTCCATGCGAGAGCCGTAAATAAATAAATATCAAAGGAATGTTGCAAGCAATTTGTGTCCCGTGTAGACGTGTTTTATGGTTAATTAGTCTGTTGCATGACGACATAATTGTAAAAAACTTGGTACTTTGGTTATAATTGAGCACTATATGAAATATAAAACCCTAAAATGTAAGAAAGGAGCAAATAAACTGCACCTGATTAATGCTACCAACTACGGGAAACAAAATACACACGAGACACAATTACAACGCAAATTTGCGGTGGCGTGTAGACAGTCCCCGCAAAAAGTGTTGCAAACGCTGTTAGCAACGCTTGCAGCAGACGCGCCTTTACAGTACATATGCCTCAAAAATGGTGGATGCGCGAGGTTTTTTAAACTTTCACACTTCGGCAGAGTTGATAACTCCTGAATTCGTAGTTTTCTTATCTTTTAACACTGTTCTTTATAAAAAAGATGAGATATTAAAGGTCAGCAAAATTTCTATTCAACAATTGCTCTTCCACTTATGATAAAAACAATTAAAAGACTACAATACAGTCGTTTTCTAAAACAACAAAACAACTTTCGTTAAATTCAGTTTTACAAACAAACCGACACGATAGAGAACAAAGCATTCCATTATAAAGAAGCAGATGTCTTGCCTTATCCTTTATCTACCTACCTTCACTGTTCGTCGTTGAATTTATTTGTTGAATAATAAAATGAACACGAATGAGAGAAAGAGAAATAGAATCAACTCTGTCGACAATACAAACATCGAATGAAAAATAAAACGTAATAATATGTTTGAAACTGTTTATTCAACTAGTTGTTGAATTTAATTAATATTTGTTCATCATATAATCGTAACTATATTGGCATTTATTCCTTTTAATAATAATAATAATAACAATACAGTAAAAAGCAATAGAATACGAATAATATTAATAATAACGGAAATTATGTTCAAAAGAAGACTGTTGAATTATTGAAAGGGTGAAAAGCAACCAACAAAGTGCACTACGTATAAATACCTTGAGGAATTTAAACTGCCATAAGTAGGCTTTAACGCTACAGTAGCAAAGTTCAATTCCACTAACCATCAACCCTCATAAATGACGGGTCGAGAAATCTGTTAACCTGTTTGAACTTTAACTATCCCTTTTAGTAGCCGTCACTAAATCGATAATCAGTAAATAAAAAATCACACACACACAGTGATTTATGCGGGATGCACAACTCCACATTTTCATTTTTATGTTTATCCGGACAAAAACAGAAATTGCAACAAAAACGAGATTAGGAAAATACGACAAATAATGTTCAATGATAAATTTCTTGATAGTTGACATATTGTGTCACGCAAGACTTTCCCTTTTGCTTGTGTGGTAAGACAAGGAAAGCGGAAGAATTTCCAGTAGTCAGAACACGTAATCGACGGCAAGGATAAATAAAGTTTTCAAAAAAGCTTTGGATTATTAATTCGTTAAATCGAAACAAAGATGATGGTGACCTTAGCTGTTTAGTAATTAATGTAATTTAGATGGGTTTTCATTGATTTTGTTATCGTTTCAATTAACCAACTAACAATAAGTGAAAGAAACGCATGTCTAGAATTTATGCTATCCGGAAAACCTACCGGAACTATTCTGGTTTTTGTTTTGCTTAATTCGCAATCTTTCTACTACTAACATTTAACGTAAATATAAACGAGGACCGAATAAAAAGCTTTCAAAAACTCGACAAACTCACGGATGGTTGGATTTCATGATTAATTTTAATTTGTGCAAACACTTTATTTATTTTACTCACAATTTATTAAAAGCATCTGATTGCTTACTAATTTGTTGGTCAATAACTTGATAGTTTTTTTTTTGTATGTTAAAATTAACGGTTGCCGCAAGCTTACAGAATTATAGAAACAAATTTAAGAATTTTCTTATCGTGAAAAAATTTCCATTATTTTGTTTCTATTATTTGCCGAACAAAAGATTTCAAGTATTGCTTCTTTAGATAAGGCACTGTTTGTGTTATTTTTGCGACGGTCTGCAATAATATTTTCATAAAGCATCTGTTTTTTTTTTTTGTACTCATATATATTTGAAAAATTTCCTCTTTGTTCCAGGTGGTATAGTGGCACATGTACAAGCAATCATTAAAGGAACAGCTCTTTTACCGTGTGATCTCACACCGCCCGAGTCCAATGATAGTGTTGTGTTGGTTGTTTGGTACAAAGAAGAGCATACGCCTATTTACAGGTAATTTATTATTCACGATTTGACTGTAATTTTTAGCTGCTAGGGGAGGTATGAAGAGTGTGCATTTACATATTTTATAAGATAGCTGCCTACTTTTGAAGTAGCAAGTAACAACATTCGCCTTAGACAATTTCTATTGTTATAAGCGATTATTTTGTATTTCTTATCTTGATATTTAACGAAATCGTGATTCATGAATTTGTTTATTAAAATTACCGAATTTTTCAAGTTTGCTTTATTTATCAAGAGCATGTTGACAGCATTGTTAATTATTCCACACAACCTAACTCGGCCACGACAGCCTCCAAACTGAAACGACCTGACATATTCTGGAATGTATTCCTAACTAGAGATACCCACAAATGTATGGTTTGAAACTGTCTGTTTCAAACGCACTGTTTAATTGAAAGCATTAGGTATCAATTTTTGAAGATCGACGTGCGCTCATGCTATTCCATTTTAAGTTAGGATTTTATTTTGTGCGTAATCGAAAATGTCTAAAATAAAATTGTTTACATCCATCCAACCTAAATGTATCCACTCGAAAAATTTCGACGAACAATTCAATTAATTAAAAGTTTCTATACGGTGTTTCCTCTTCAAGCTTTATTTTTTTCCACCCCTCACAGCAAACCTGTCAACAGGATAACAACGAGAGTTAGATTATTGCTGGAAGTTATATGTTCGAAAATCGAACTCTTTTTGTGTGTATTGAACCATATTCTTTTTAATTCTGCAACCTTCAATGTATTACTCTTTGTTCTTTTCTTCAAGAAAAAAAATAATGGTTCTTTTTTATTAAAAGGTGTTATTATTAATTCATTGATTAATATTTGGTTGAATTTGTGGAATTTGTATGTTTAATGTTAGATTTGGAATATGTAGTGTACGAAGAAACATTTTGATGTTCTAGGCACATATTACCTATAATCTGTGATCGTAAGCGGAACATAAACCACGGAAGACGTCCCATTGTGACAGACAGAACTGTAGCGATTTTAAATCCCTTCTACGCAGCCTGGGTATATAAAAGAAAATGAAAAAAAAAGGTACAAAAACTCGGGAAGACTACTAACTATCTCCTACCTATATCTAAAATGAGCTAGGAAATTGTATTCAGTGGAAATCCGTAATGGTAGAGTTTATGACATGAAATAAAGTTTTTCGACCTCAAAGTCGACAAATAATAAAATGAATTGTACCGACAAGTCGTCGTTATTTTCATTTTAGTAGTAGGTAAATCGAAACTACTTAAACTAAAATTTTGAGATTTTCAAACAATGAAATTGAATTGACAATAAAATAGATTAACTTCTTCATATTTGATGGAATATCGTAAAATTCAGATGTGTGTAGGTATAGAGATCCTCATAAAAATTTCCAACTGTCAAGATTATTTATATTTTTACAACACGATTCGAATTTAATCAAAATAAACAAATTTCAAAATTGTAGAAAATCTACAGCAAAATTTCCAAAGGAAATAAAAATAAATCAAAGTTGAATCGTAGAACCGAACGCAGTTGATTTCAATATAAATGGCATTGTAGTATTTTAAATGAAATCGAGTAATTTGTTTTTAATTACAATCGATTGTTTCAACAAACGTTAGATAACAGGAAGATTTCATTAATATGCGTCCAGATTTATAAACAATTACAGTTAAAGAACCAAACGAACGGGAACGGTATCACAATGTACACGTTTATAGTAATCACAGACGGAATTGTCGTCAAATTTTGTTCTTTCCGCAATATTGTTTATCAAACATACCGTAGAAACATGCTTGCTTCAAAAAATTGTAGGTGAGTGAAGCCCATCCACTGGTTAAATACAGTTTACCCAATACGCTTGTCGGACGTGTTTGGCAAATGAATTTGCATCAGTGGATGTCCTAGGGCTGCAAAATTGTTAATTTTTATCAATAACCAGTAATGATTGAAATATAGACATATGTATGATTGTCTATTTTATGGAGTGGTGTATGGATAATGTTTACGTTGCGCTTAATTATAAATCGAATGTTTAACAAATTCCATACATGCAAAGTAACGTAAATTAAATAAATTTCAAACTATTGAGATATTTTCGAATAAGAGAACTTCTCACTAATTTTAAATATCATCAAGTTTAATTTATTCAACAATTTTTCATTATAAAAACCATTTTATAACTGGTTATTAATAATAAACTGTCGAATATCATTAACCTAATAATTACCTAATTTATTTTTTTTTACTTATTTGCATATTCTACACGTTCAATTCCAGTATTAATGTAATTGATTTGAAATTGAAAAATTTATTATTACAATGATATCTTGCTGTGTAATTTTGGGAATGTTCAAGTGTCGCATGGTAAAGATTCAAACAATAGATGTGGATTGATTAATTATCCTTTGCAAACTATAATGAATGTCACAAATGATACCTGTATGTGTGGTAGTTGTTATATCGATATGTGTATATGTGTGGTCCAATTACTATTCACAAAGACTGTCATTATATTTCGACACACAACGTCCCAGATGAATCATAATTCATCATGTTAAAGTTTTATTGAAGCATCACTGTTGTGGTTATACGGATAATATAAATGTCCTGTTTTGTATATATGTATAGATTAAGGATGCATATACCAGTTTGGTCAGTAATGGATATGGACAATTAAAATTTTTAATACGTCCATTTGAATTTATTATTTTTAGATGATATTCAAAGTTGTTATTTTTCATTTTTCAAGATTCGTATGAGAAATTTCTGTCGCTAAATTTTCCTCCATAAAGAATGGATATCCTAAGATAAACGATATACCCCATTAGGATTATCGTAATCCTAATAAATTTAAGTGGTCATCCACCTTCTGTACTATCTGACTTCCAATTTGTTTACGAGGTAATAAGTTCTTAATTTGTCCACAATAGGTAAAGGCCATTTTACTCATAGAATTGTCTTATCACAAACTATCTTTCCTGTATTAACTTACAATTATATCAAAAATTGCACCTTGTAGTAATTTAGGGGATGAAAACAATCGTTCACAATATACATTTACCAACATTCATACAAGATAACACGAAACTGTTTCGTAAATTTCACATTTTTAGATCACGAACACGTCTTAGTGTTATTCAACCATATAAATCTAACAAGGGATATCAAACATAAGGGTTACACACAGTGTTCACCAATCAAGATAGCGATCCCTATTTCATATTTTCTTGATTTCGAGTCTAGACATGTTTATGTGTATGTATTCCTGTATATGTGATCAAATCCCACCCAACATCTTCTACAACATCAACTTTTTTCTTATTCATTTTTTATCTGTTGTTACATTTGCTGTCACACTGAAAGCAACGAATGTCCGTCTATAATCCACTTTGTGGCCATCACTATGGACACTCATCCTGTGCGTTCGTTCCACATAGATACAACGAATTCTTACAAGGAAAAAGACCAACTAGTGAAATTCTCCCTTAGGGAAATCTGGCGTTTGGAACCATTTTCTTGCAAAACTTGGTTCAACTAATCTGGAAACAAGCCACAATCAAATGTTGTACACTGTCAACATGGAAAACTCTGCAAAAGTGTGTGTATGTGATAGATAGAGAGAGAGAGACAAATAGTGAAACACACATATAGTCGAAGTTTATTAAATTCTAAATGTCAAATAGACGACTTTTAGTATATGCTAAAAAGTGGAAAAATTCATTCTAGCGTATTCAACTTTATAAAATATAAGAAGAATGAATGATGCGGAGTGAAATGGGGAATTAAGCGAGAGGATGGCTTGAATTTTAGACGGTTAGGAAAATTGCAGTAATTATCTCTGACAGTTGGCAATTGAAAATTCAAAGCTTATTTAACATAACCTTTAAATGGTTGTAATAGTGAGGGGAATAAAGTTGACAAAATATACCTACAATAGTAGGTGCCGCAAGTGAATTTAAAGAGAAAAATTTTCGAAATCTTACAGTTGCGGCCGGTAGTGCCACTAAAAACAACTCTAATATGATATAGTCCTCTAGGTTCCTTTGTATGCTGAAACAGCATACTATGATAATTCAGGTGGAGACCGTCGAGAGTTACATTGCAAATTGCTAACGGGTAATAATCTCCAACAATTCTGTCTTCCTCTCTTTCACTTCATACTATTCCTAAATGATGATATCCATCCTGGTTTGTATTTATTTAGGTATATGAATTATGCATGTCTTTTGTTAACATTGTCTAAGCAAGTAGACGATAACGCTTCAGTACTTTGGTAGTTTGTTCGTGTACATATGGATTATTAGATCATCGCTTAAGGTTGGATATATTGCCAAGTATTATCAAATGTCTAACATTAGTTCAATACGCATCATTCACTCAAATTACTAGAATCTTCATTTCCAACTTAGATTATAAATGCTTCCATCTTTAACTATGTGACAATGAAGGCAATAGAGTTCAAACTGTCATCCCTAATCAATTCATATAACCATATCGTATTAAATTAATTATAACCTCAGTCAAACTTGAATAATCAATTCAAATTCACCCTATGTACATATTGATTTCAATATTTGTTGAATTTTTCAATAGATATCTGTCAAATTTTGGGTATTTTCAACGAATAGAATCATATTTTTCTTTTACGTATCTATTTAATTTTATCGCTTCACTATCAACTATTTATATTCTATTTCTTATTCGTCTTATTTCTATTCCTTTATTCACTTTGAAGACACTCTCGTTTAACTCAACCATATTACTGCTTTCACAACACATTCAATTCACTCTTGGTAAAGCTAGGTCGATTGTGCCAATCTTTCAATTCCATTATTACATTGGATAAGATATGCAACGACAAAGGCACACTGAGAAAGATTCAATATGCTCAAGTCTGCTAGTAATCATCTTTATGTCATACATCAGTGATGTAAATGCTGTAAAACACTGAAGCGATTGTATGCAAGTCTAAGCATATCGGCGGCCCACCGAGTCTCTTATTTCTATTAAAAGTTACACACCTTCATGCGTTTAATTTGTACAGCATTTTGAAAAATTGTAAAACAAAACTTTGTCAATTTTTAAACAACTTATAACTACTGCTTGAATGTAGTGATTGTTATTTTATTCGGAACAATGTCCAGAAGTGAACGTACATTTATAAATCATGAAATGCGCCTTAAATGTCCTCTGTTAACTCTTGTTTACAGTATTGACGTTTAACTCACCATTTCCCACATATACAACCCTTTGAAAACATTTTCCCAATACTAAACTGTTGTAATTGCAGGTCAGACCCATGTCATCCGGACTAGTGTGATTATTTGATAACATCGTAATTACATACAACACCAAAATTGTTGTTTGTCGCTTATGTGCACAAATTTAAAATGATTGAAATAACATGGATAAATGATTCGAAGTATCGATCTATTTTAATAAAAAAAAAGAGTGATTTTTAATATTCCACTTGCAATTTTTGTGTTCTGCTTTTTTATTTTTTATTATTTTTTGATGTAGGACATGATGCAAAAGACTATTTGTCATACGGATATAATCTGAGCACACATGACTAGATATGAACGTGTCATATAAAAGGGTTGATCACAGTGGATGTACTGGTTGGACGCTGATGGTGGTTGTAACCACATCAGCAATGTCACCACGACCCGATTGATTTAATATACGTACGTTGTGTGTATTTTGTATGTAAAATGCACTGGCGCATCACAAATAATGTGATTAGAACAGTGACTCTCAACCAATAGACAACACCACATCTCAACAATGACATAGTTTGTAATTGTGAGAAATATTTGAGTGACTCTGGAAATATTCTAATATCGTCTGTAATTTCCTGTAATTACAATCAATATAGATAAAGTTATCTTATTTCAAGTGAAAATCGTGTTAATTTAGTTTCAATAGATATTCGAGAAAGTTTGTTAGCGAACAGAATATATTGTAACCCACCCTTAAAACTCGATAATTATCCCTAAGAGACTTTATCGCGTGACTAGAGGATAGGTGTTTCGTCCACAATGTTCTCGTTTCTTTTGTCCTCGATTTTACGTTGTTTAATTGCAGTTGATTATTTCCTAAAGTTTTTCGTATCAAAAACAAAAAAAAAAGAAATGCTTTTCGTTAATTAACATTAATATAGTCGAATTTAATTAATTCAATTTCGATTGTAATCAAATAGAACACTTCTATTTCAACACTTGGTTCGTTTTATTGTTTATCAAAACAAAGACAAAATTGTTTTGAATAGGATCAATTCATTGTAGACGAGAGTGTTTTCAACAAACCGTTTGCTTTCATTTTCGTTTCAGTTTATTCTTTCACCATAACGATAATCGATACATGACAAATGTTAAGCTATTACTACTCATTGTTTATTTTTTTTTCTGATGGAAAACAAAAGCGGAATATCACACAATATATAAAAACCAATATTAAAAAGGAACAGTAGAATGACGGTTGGAATAGAAATTTTATAACTTCACAAAAGAAATAAACGAAATAACACAAAGGCCCGTGATGTGATCGGTATTCAAATTAGATTAGGTATTTGGTTTGTTATTTTGGTCACCCGTAAAAATCAAAGTGTTAGGGATTAACTGAAAAACACGATTGAGTCAATGTGTGTTTTTTTTGATAAGCATTTTATACTGGTTGATGGATACTAGCCGGATTATTTATTGAATGTGGGGGGTCATAATAGAAGATGATGCTGTCTAGTCAGCACAAATTCTTATAATAATACCCTAAGTTTATAAATATTACTTTGAACAATTATGTTCCTTTTTGGGAGTTTCAAACAATTTTTGTTTGATGTTCGGTATTAATTACAGTTTGTGATCGAAACATAATATGTACCTTAATTGGAATAAGTTCTAAAGAACAGCCTATACTTAATGTTGACACGTTGCGATCTCAATTGATTTTTATCCTGTTTTCTTTAAGAGTTTTCATCAAATACACACACACACACACACACACAGTAACGCATGAAGTTGAGCTAAAGATTTATAGCTTTCTGCTGTATCTCTTTCGAAAACCAGAAAGATTTTGAAATAAATGGATGTCTTATTCACCGAAGTGAAGTTGAATCGAACATTGATAATCATTCGTTTTTGTGATTGAAGAATCGACTTACATATCCTCAATATTTGTACATATAATGTCACAAGAGAGATTGTCAAACAATTTGAAAAATAACAAAGAAGATAATATAAAATACCTCAGGCATTATATCGTTATATTCAACTGGAGAACGGTGGTAATAGAAATGGCATTTTCTAATTGTAGTTTGTCACCCGTAATATAAAGATAATAACATTATATTTCACTTTGGGTGTAAAATAATGAGTTATTTGTTGTTGAAGCATTCCAGATAAATACGTTAACTGTAATTGAATTATCACAATCAATATCATCGTTCTTCTTCTATCGTATATCATTCGTAAATGTTGTTAAGTTCCTTCACATTGTTGTTGCTGTAGTTGTTACTTTACTCCTTCTCATACATCCATTTTCTTTAGTGTGCCAGTAATCAAGTTACAAAAGGAGTTAACATGACTTTCAATATAATGCTACCGCAAGGGATTTCTGCCCCTAGATTACATGTCTTGTCGTATCATTCACTAATCCTAGACGACATCTCTGATACTATAGCAATCTATTATTAAATTAATGAATTATTTAAGGGTGAGTTCTGTTGTAATTTATTTACCTCTGCTGTGTTACCTATATTTTTTTGAATGTTTTTTCTCAATCACCTTGTCTTACATATATTAATTCAATCAAGTTGGACTGTGCTATCTTTCTCAATAAAAGTTTCACTTAGGTATAGCAAATCGTATTTAAAACACACAAAAAAAGGGACAGGAAAAGATAATTAATCACAATTCCACTTGAGAGCGAACAAGTTTTAGCAGACTGAAAGTGTACAAAGACTTTATCGGAACACAAGAAGCCAAAAATAGAACATCTTTAAGACTTTTTCTGGTTGTTGGGAAATTCACGGTATTATCTAGAATACGTCAATGATTTAAAACAATCATCAGGGATGAGAATTTCTAATATACGGTCTATATATAAGAATTACAAAAACCTGTCTTTAACGTTCTATATTTGAATTTCATTGGTAATTACTCAAAAGAAGGCCTTTGTTAATTGTGCAAATCAACTTTATTCAACAGAACTTTGACTAATTAAGAGACAGATTTCTTTGTGGTATATTGGTATACATAATTCAACTTGTTAGTAAACCAACAGTTTGATAGTACTTTTATTAAAAACTAACGAAATATTAACATTATTTGTTCGTTATATTTTGTTAGTGAAGTTGTATAGAAGCAGCTTTTATGTTGTTAAATTACAAAAAGAAAAGTGAGCCCAGTCTTTTAATGTGGAAAATTCCACAAAATACCATTTATTTACAGAATCAGTTTCGAAATTCACAAATTCCAAAATCCATGAAGCGTTTAAGGTATTTCAACAATTTCTCTCAAGTTTGTGTTTTTGATTTCCAACAACGTCCACTCTGTATCTTAAATGACAAAATTCAACTTTCTAGTTGTCATTGTTCCATTGTCATTTCATACAATAATCTTTAAAGGCAATACATGACAGTTGGTTGGAAACTCAATTCTATAAAAGACAAGTTTTGTAATGTTGTGTGTGCTGTTACTGTTGTAATGTAATAGATATAAAATTGAACGGCTGGTAGAGTTTGAAGAAAGCAATAATCTACACGCGGCTGGTGCACATTATGACCAGTTATGGTTTTAGATATTGAAGACGCTCACAACTTGGCAAATAAACAAACTGCCATTAGTCAAAACGAAAAAGGGGGCGGTTTTGATTCAACACCAAGTAAAATACACGTCATATACAAGAGCTAATAGTAAAGTTGTTGTGATAACGGCGAAATTATACTACCACAAATATACCAACAAGAACAACCCAACAACAGTCATTGTCGTATGAAAACTGCATCATTTACTATGTCTGTCTAACTGTTTATATCTATGTAAGTGTATGTATTTGTGCACGGCAATCACCATTATGCAAATACCGCACAATTTGCATATTTTAGGAACATTTTAAGGAAGTTAATTCTAAAGAGACGATAATGCCCAAACTATAGTAAAGTAGAAATGGATGAGAGAGAGAACAAGAAATAGATGAGATTGAACGCGGACTGTATGCCGTTGACAGGCTTAACACTCTAAAATGATGGTCCTTATTTGCAATCGACAATTCCTTGTTTCAACATGCCAACATCCGCTACAATAACACGAATAGTGCTATTTATTTCTTGATGGATCCTAGCAGGAAAATATCTTCACAGTGAAGGATCCTGAATTGCTGTTAAGAAAATTGAGGAAAAATAATCCACAATAGGAGAAACATACAGAATTTTCAAATGAAAATCCTGGAAAAACAGCCATTGTAAATAATGCAAAATAGGTTTCGTATGGAAAAATACAATCATTTTATTTGATCAACATGGAAAAAATGTAATTTTTCCATAACACCAATACGTATCTAGTAAAATAAATGTTGTTACATCCGAATGTCAACCAAATAAAAAAAAAAGCTTCTATTTTTCAATAATTCTCTTGAAACTTTAACAATTCAACCTATTACCTTTTATTGAGCGGTATGTCGCTTTAATCTGTAATAAAATCCGGTCACACAATTCACAAAAATAATCTATTGGTAACCTTTATTTAATACCATTGAAACACATTACCTATCGTTTGGTTTAGAATTCTGTTCAAGAGTTGCAATACGACTAAAAGATTGAAGATTTGAATGCAGATGTCACATAATCGACGTTCAGGTAGCTTTTCAATAGAATTCACTCACCTATTCAAGTCTGTTAGTTTCTGAAGCGTAGTGACACCAATTGCATACATTTTTGCAACAGAATAGATGAAATACTGCAGAGAAAAGTAAAACTATACACAGAATGAAAGAGAGCGAGAAAGGAGAAATTGGCAACGATAGTGGCGTAACATGATTCACAAAAACTCTCATCCAACCACTACTAGCCCTTGTGCGAAATATGTTTCAAATTAAGTGATTTCTCAGTTCAGTAAGTTGCTGCATTCGAGATTATTAATTTCATTATGTTTTATGGACATAATTTCTGTGGTCCTTTCCGGTTTCACTATCCGAAATTAATTTATTCTAAATTTAATTGTTAGTAAATTGAAAGATAAATTAATATTGGTCAGATGGGTTAATTTATTAAATGTTTTATGGGATTTTTAATTGCCTATTGTAAAACTTTCTAAAACTTTAAATTGTTGTTAAATTTCAAGCGATAATTGTTTGATAGTTTTAATTAAATTTTACGGTTGATTCATCCTGTTCAAACATTGGATTCTCCACAGTTTGACCTACAAGTGAAATTCATCTATAAATTTTACCTCTAAAAACTAAATTAAATGAAATTCTTTTGTAATTGATTTTTAAGGCACGAAAGAGATAATTTGATAAAAAGAAATGTATCTTGTAGCTACTATAAATTTACGATACATACATTTTTATCAGTAAACGATAGAAAAGGGACTTGAACTGCTATATTGAAGTCCTTGGGGACTATAGGGAGATCGAACTAAGACCAGCTAGTTGAATCAAATTGTCATCATTGCAACATTTTCTGTGAACTTTCTCCTGATAAACAACAAAAATCAAAAATTTATCTACCTATTCGTTAGACTATCACTGAAAGTGTATGAAGAAGGAGTTTCATAAAAATAACAAATAAAATTGAATTTTGTTAAAACTTGCCTTAACGTTATTGTCGATTTTGCTGAAACACGAAAAAAAAAAACGAAATTTGATTTAATATCAATTTGATGTGTTACAGTTACGACACAAGGGGACCCCATAGCACTTTAGCAAAACATTGGAAAGATGAAAATTTGGATAGTCGAGCCTTTTTCAGAACAATGACAGAACCATCTACACTCAGTATTGATGATATCAGTGAAAAGGATGAAGGTGACTATCGATGCCGTATCGATTATTTACGATCACCAACAAAAAATTTGCGTGTCAAGCTGACAATTATCGGTAAGTGAAACTTTGTGTTTTCTTTAGAGGTATTTTCCGAGAAAATGTCATCATGTTGTTCCATTTAATGAATGAAAATTAATAAAAGTCAACGTGTGTATGTACAGACTGGTTGTATTTACGTGTAGTCTCAGTTGGATGCCGGTGAAAGTTTGCGGTTGATTTTGTCATTGTACGCAAGGAATGCTTCTGTTTTGAAATTTCTAATAAATTCAATATCGTTTAATTTGTTAATTAAACGAATTTTAAAGATAACTTCGACATAGGAGGCTGGCTTTTAGGTAACTCAACCAGTTTCATTATTACCTTAGCATGATGACGATAATGTTGACGTTACTGGCGAGAACGAAGAATATTACTGTAGCTTGGAATTAATTTTACCACACCTTAATAGCGTCATTATTCGTGTCACAACAAGGGCATAAATCTATCATGATGGTAATTTTTAGTCAAATAAATGTCGTAGATGATGGCTTCTGAATCACGCCTCGACAGCTTCCATATTTTCGCTTTAATATAAACTCTCGGTAAAGTTCCATTTCATAGTCATAAAAGAAGTTTGTTATTTGAATACGAACGAGAAATAATGAAAGTTTTTCTCGTCGTTTTATTTTATTTTTTTTGCTTCTTTGGTGTAATAGAAGGTATCGGTGATCTGTATGGGAAGCCAGTTTAGCGCGTATTTTCCACCTGACGCTGCTTTACTATTGGGTTATTGATTCTATCGGCAAAAGCTCCCGGGTTTCCTCATCAATCGATTGTAGTAGGTTTTCTCTTTTTGAATGTGTTCAAACTCACTAAAATTAGGTTATTACTAATTAAAGCATTTAGTATAATGACGAGTTAAACTATCTTCAAACTAGTGCTCTTATTACTAGTGGTAATAGTGAAATCTTAATGTAATTGGTGTTATTTATACAACTTTAACTATTAACCGTATTAAAGTAGTTATTCTAAATGTGTGCACGTTCAATAAAATTGATTTATGAAATCGTCTGTTGTACGAGGAAATAAAATTATTGTTTCAAATGAAGATAGATTAAAATCAACGAGAAATCAAAACCCAATTGAAACTGTCAATGATTTTAACACAAAAATTGTCAGTTCATGATTTGATTATCAATTCCGGTTTAGACTGGCAGAGAAGCTTCCCCATTATTCTATACGGATTTGGTTTAAAATTAGTTTCTTGCCAGAGATTTGATTGTCTTTTAATTCAATTAAAAGTTGTATTTTTCGACTTTCCATTCAATTCCACCAATTACCATCTATATCTTCAATTCAGTTAATATTATTTATGATGATCAAAGGTCTTTGGTTGTAAAAGGTGGCCATTTATATAAAAATACCACTAGTCTTTCTAGAAGTGACCCCTGGTTATGAGTTTGAAAATGATAAATGGTGGTTAGACAATGTTAGTCATGGAAAATAAAAAATGAATGGTTTATCAACAAGTTATAACTGGCATACTGCCCAATTGAAATTTTCTATAATTTTTTTATGTGAAGCAAGCAAAAACATCTTAAATTCATTCATTTTATTATACACTCAAAAGGGATCAAGATTAAAACAATAACTTAATAGAAAAAAATTACCAAGTTTTCTAAAGTAATAAATCTGTCATCGTCATATGAGTTTCCGGCTAACATCATGAAAACTTTTATCATAAAATATGCATAGACACTAAAAGCGTTGAAATACGTATACATTACTACCCACTATCATATCTACCCTCTACTAATTTTACGTGAGATGTAGTGTTTCAAAAAATAAAAAAAAATAGTACAGCAGTAAGAGGATTAAAATTTTAATGGATGTGGTAATAATGGCAAACTTGGACCAAATTTTAATAAAGATATGTTTTTTTTTTGTGTGTAGAATTCTATTTACTCGAGCCATTATAAAGAAAAAACAAACATTAAAAAAAAGCGAATCACGTTTATAACAAACCTTTTGTTTATCATGATTTTACTGCAGCGAAAAATCTATTACTTTTTAGTAAATTACAAATTATATGAAATTAACTCAATTTTACAAAGTTTACAATTACGGTATTGAGGGTTTATATGTATAGAAAGTTTGTTTTTAATTCAACGCAAAACTGTAAATACTCAAAGAACGGTATAATTTGAAGTTTGTATAGTACAAAACGATATTAATTACTCTCTATAGATTAGGGTTCGTAATTATGTTAATTTCTGGTAAATACTGATAAACTTTTATAAATAAAATGAAACACGTAGAAAATTTATAATTATTTTAAACTAATTCGCATTTAATTGTAATCGTGGGTAGATAGTCCAAATTGCGAAAGTTTATTTTTGAATCATTAGCAAACAACATAAACTTTCTCTCACTTTCTTGAATAGAAAGTAGTGGTTTGGAATCGTTCTCAGTAAGAAGCATCCATTGAAAAAACTTAGCAATGAGTACAGACTTAATTATATCGAAGTATCCCAGAGAAACCTTCATCGGTTTGATTACAGAGTAGAACCAACAAGTAAATCCAACTAAAGGGAGAATGTCGTAATAACAGATGTACTAGTAAATACAAATTTGTCTTTTAGTAACGCAAAATGCTGCACTACAACTACAAAATTATTCCTGGTAACCGTTTTGTTTGTTACTACCATAGACTTATAATACATGGACTCCGAATAGCGTAAGGAGGGAGTGTAGCCTACCACTTTTAGAGACAGATAACTTTTGTCGGGGCAGTCTTAAAGGCCCTCCACACGTTACGATTTATCGTACTGCACGTTGAACTACAGGTTGTAGAGAA
>JAZBGY010000007.1:0-46156 GCA_037414755.1 Lydus trimaculatus
CGCCATTATTATTCCGAAATGCATTCGTAACGCTTGTACAAAAAGAAAGAAAAATCACAAACGAAAGTATTTATAAAATATAAAACTTAATTCCGTTAAAATATTGGTTCCCAGGAGGCAAAGGGCCCAACCCACAACTATAAGGCTATCATTTAATTGAATTTGCCGCAAGTTTAGAAAAATTCTCTGCGACTTTTCGCACTCTAGTAATTCGTCGTGAGTTGCTCTATTCATGGATACAAGGGCTCATATAAATAGATAGTGCTGAAGCTATTGGGCACTCTGGCCAGTCCGCCGCTGACTATAGACACGTAACTGTATAGTAGGCTTGCCATTACCTCTATTTTTTTAAAATACTTTCTATATTCATTGAAAACACACCTGTTTACACTGACGAATTGGTCCACCAGGTAATCGTACATATGCCCAGTGGATCGAATGCCATCCAATCCAAAACAATTATTATCATTACTATCATTATGGAAGACTGCATTTTATAATAATAACGTGATTCGAAAAAGTATGCCAACCCACCACAGCCCGTGTCGCCTATATTAGTCTTGTACTTGCTTATAATAGTAATTCAAGTTAAATTTGGCAGATTTGACTTTTACCGTCTGTTAAGAGTAATTGTAAAATTACGGTATGGGAGGATTGCGCCGATATTACCTGAGTCTAATTAAGTCGAAGGAACGATTGTGCCGGTACTGTCCAGAACTACCTGTACAGTAGATTATAGATTATAGGGGTCGTTTGGCCATTATAGCCTGCCTGAACTGCGACCACAGCTGATCTATTGTTGTTACCTGGACGGTATTGGTGAAATCGTTCCTTCGACTTAAGACGACTCAAGTAATACCGGTGCAATCGTCCAATACACAAATGCTCATTTGTCCACTGGTATTGAGTTCTTCCTTGTTAACAGAAAGAATAAGCTTTTAATTTTATTGTCTTAAAGCCTAGCAGACCAATTGAAATTGGATACAGTACCTATATGAGAACACCAAATCGAAGACGGAAACGAAGAGCGTCAAGATCGAAGCATATGAATTAAAAAGATGAATATATTGTTGCTTCTTTGGGCGGACGCACTCGAATTTCGGTCTGACTTAATTTTTCATAATAATCTGCACAGGAATTCCCGTCAAGAAAATTTCTCTTGATATAATCCATGACTGGAATTCCCATCAAAAGGACTTAATCACTTCAGGTACCTGGAGTCTTTATGTATCCATTCTATTTAGGTATCGGTCAGGCTAATTATCATGCACCATTACTGTCAGTTAATAAAAATAAATGTTCAGAAAAATAAGAATGCCTAAATTTGTTTTTTCTTAGAAAAAGCAACGTAGGTTGACTTATATAAAATTCTTCCAAATTTCAAATGAAAAATACCGTGAATTTGGATTTGGGTGGTGTCCCAACGAGCCAGTAGGTGAGAAGTTTTAGATAGTACGAATTTTATTAATGCTAAAATTGCACAGTATAATTGTAATGAAATAAGTCTCTACCTACGAGTTTATAAAATGTATGTAACAAATGTAAGTTACAAATTTAAATAAAATCGATTTCAAGTCATGAATTATTACCTTGACAGGAATTCGAGTCTAGGATTAACGGATTCAAGTTGTCGCACAGGTAAAAGAGATTATGCTGACTGGAATTCGTGTACGCCGCTTTGGACTTATGTTTTTCCTTCTTTTTCACTAATTTATACTTAGCAAATCTTTATTATAAACAAGAGTAATAAAACATTTTACTTATTTGATTTGGAAGAACAAATATTTTCAGTTACAAATTTCTATTTGCTTTTATTAGCTATTTGTTGGTACATTAAATGCTAATTGATGAAGTAAACGCAGAAAGATTAATAACCAGATTTCAAATGGTAAAACAAGTACAATGAAAAAGAAAAAGTGTATATATAGAAGAAAAACAAGAAAAAGATGATGTATTGAAGGCGTTACAACATCTATACAAAACGTATACATTCCGACTTAAATGAAAAATTCTGTTGTATATAAACTTATTAATGGTCCTTCAACTTTAAACATCAAAACCTATTATATTCGCCAAGATTTCTCTTAGGAACACATTTAACACATTGTGGCTAATTAGAAGATATGAAATGTCTACAGGAAGTAGTAGATGAACCACAACAATAACAAAAGTTCAATTGCAAAATAAACTTAAAGTATATATAATGGTATAAATTCTTATTGATAAGACTATCATTACTTATACCTATCTGTAGACGAAGAAGAAGAAGAAAAGGAAAAAGATAACATTCAACATTCCACAATTAATTTTACAAGCCAACAAAACAGATCGGTGATTGTTGTATGCATATAGCATTCTTTTCTTACATATTCGAAACGATAAAGACAAAATGTAGAATGAAAGGAAAAGGGGCGGAATTTCTCAGTTATTGGAAGATATTATTCAATTTGAATGGATGAGGATTACAAGTGTCCAAATGGTATATAAATATAAATGCAATCATATCAGGAGAACAAACAAAAACGAAAACGTAAATAAAAAATAAAACAAGCAACAACTTGGGATCTTGTTCTGAGGATTTGGCCGACAAAGGAGCACCTGGGTCTCTAAATAGTCCCTATAATAACAGCGTGTTGCCAGCGGTGAACAGTGGCGTGCAACAACAGACTCTTCTACATAATTTCGAACAAATTGTCCACAAAATTGGTGGTTACAACAAAATTATTTTCAATTGTTGTTTATTAGCAGTACCGAGAATTTGGAAGGTTAACTTTCAAACACTAACACCAGTCGTATATCGGTTGATTTAGACGACTTGACTCTGAAGCTTTTAAAGCTAAGTTGGTCAGATCACAATTGACGTAGTATATCTTGTTTCAAGTAGCCAAAAATAGAGACAGAAGCGCTAATAAATTATAATCATAATTAGATGGATGATGGTTCCATTAAAATTGTGGATGAAACTCGTTTGTTGACCTGTTCTGAAAATTAGCCAATCGATTTTATTTAAAGAACCACTAATACACGTGTCTTTATTTATTGTAAAGCAAATCAACAACCCTCTATCTATTCGAAATTGTATACAAAACAACCCTTTTACGAAATTGAAAAAAATAAATAAAAGAAATCCAACACCAGGTAGTTGTTCCCTAGTTAGTTAGTTCGATTCAGGTAACTTCTATACCTATCTACAGTTTCGAAAATTTCATCAGGCTAATTGAACGATATGCGCAATAAATCTATAAATAGGAAAAAGACCAATAGAAGAAAAGTAAAGACTAATAGATAGAGATAGAGGGATGGTCTTTTCTATTGTTATATTTCTAACTGCAGAAGGTAGAAGACAAGGATAGAGAGGGGGCCCTAAACAGAAAAGCTCTCCAACCACTCACTCACTGAATGTTGTACTGTTGTTGTTGTTGTTGTTGTTGTCGTCGTTGTTGTTGCGGCACTCTTTATCCGTCTTGTTGCATTCACCATTCAGTTCACGGCAACTGTTCAGGACAAAACGACCTATCTCGGGAACAATCCTGTTGATTATCGTAAGTAAAACAATAAGAGAAAAGTGCATAATTTGTACAGTTTCTGTGAGGTTTTTCACGAAAAATAGAGAAAATGGTGAAAACTTTGTTTAGTGCTTTTGGTACTTAAATTTTCGAAATTTTCAAAAAATAACAAAGGTAAGCTCTCTCTATATTAAATAAAATTTAATTTGCATTTATTGGATATAAAAAACAATAAAATTGGAACGGAAGTAAGGTAAAGAAGATTAATTAGACTTTTACGTTAAAAATCTTATCTTGATCGCACACTAATTAATAGAAGATCCAATTGGGTGAAGTCTGGCAAGTTCTTCACAATGAATTTCGGAACACAAAAGTTGCCCGTTAGAATTTTTGTTGTTGTTTAAGTGAAAGACCACAATCCAATTCGCAACCGCACCTTCATTTGTTAATTAGTTAATTAATTAATTAACTCATTCATCCATAATTCGATTAAATTGGACTAAATTTATAGTATTTTGAAAATCTCTAAATACACATACACATATATGTGGTAATTTGCCTATTACAATAATTATTTTAATCAATTATGAAAATAAATATTGTATAAACTATTATTTTACAATTTATTATTTAAATTATGTAAAATCAATTAAGTTTATCAAGTTATAGTGCAAATATCTACATTTTAAAATGTTAATAAATTGTAAACTAATGACAAGATAACACTCGATTTTAATTCAATCTTCTTTTTGTTTTTGTTCTTATCAATTACATTTCAATACCAGTTATCTAATTTACATTTTACAAACAAGAGTCGTATCAATTTTTTTTTGTCCAATCGCCACAATCATAATTAGCCATAATTAACATCTATAACAGTGATGAGGACTTGTTATAGTTTACAAGACGAAATTCTGATCTTTGATGTCAAGTTCATTTTCTTTTTTGTACAATTTACGGTAAATTGTTTCACGGTAGACAGAGACGAGTGTTTTTTAAGGTGCAACATTTTTTTTTTCAATTAAGAATTAAAAGACGATCCATTCTATACAGAGTGTCTCACTGAAATGACACATCATTTGTTGCTATGCTCGGAAGTGTACTCGTGTTTACATACAAACTGTTTCATTTAAAACGTTAGAGATTTTAGCGTTTTTGTTGAGCAGAAAACGCTTCATTTACTGTAACATTATCAATTATGCAGTCAAAAATATCAAATAATTATTGGAAAAGTTAGCAAAATCAAAAGTAAATATTGAAATTTTTGCTCAATGTGCTTACGATTAGCCTCTTCTTATAGAGGAGTAGGTGGTATAACGGATGTTTTTTATTGTATGTCAGAAGATAGTGCCGAAAGGTAGCGATTAAGCAATTTTGGTTTCCGGTATAGCACACTTTTGTGGTGATTTATCCTCGGGCAACTTTTTTTTTACAAAAACACTCTGTATGTTTTCGTGTCTTCTACCTTAATCCGGTTTTAGCGTTTCAACTGTAATGCCCAAAAAAAAAAAAAATTATCTGCGAGTTCGTCTGGCGCTTGTAATGTATCATCCTGTATTTCACCGCATTGTTATTTTACTAGTATACTACTGGCGCAACTAGCGGGAGTTGTTGTAATTGATCCAAAATATTATCACAGATATACGTGTAGAGGGCTATAAATTGCTTCAAGAGATACAATTATTTAAGTTAATAACGAATCTATAGTGTTTCAGTTACATGAGACACACTATAGTTTGTTATTCGAGATGTGAAAAAGGGTTTGTTCTTCCTCTTAGCCGACACGGTTTCTTGAACATCTACCTGTTTCTCCAACAAAAGAACCACATTTTCTTGTTTATTTTTTTGATTGAATTTGCGGTATACGTATATAGATTTAAAGGCATTTACAATGAAGCAACAATAATAACAAAAAAAAAACAGGAAGATATATTATTATTAGAAAATTACAGAAATAACCGATACATGATTTGTAATAACACTACACCCTTTTAAAAAGACAATGAACTTTAAAACAATATTTATAGCTATTGTTGATATAATAACAATAATAGTAATAGTAACAATAATAATAAAAACTGAAAACCGTGAAATTTTCTTTAAAGGATAGTTAATTGTAGGTGCGCAGAATTCCATGGATATTTATTTATTTATATTGAAAATGGGCGGTGTATTTTATATTTATCGTTGTCTTAAAGCTTGGCAGATATATCAAAAACCGCCTTATTTCAATAAATCAATTGCTTTTCCCAAAGAATTCCTACATATATTTTTTATTATTATTATTCCTCCAACATCTTAATTCTATATATTCAAATAAACTATTAAGATATCCAACAGTTTTGTGTTCTATGTTTCCTTATAAAATTACCATAATAATTATTTGTTGTTTATAGCAGAGAAGAAATCAATTTGTTGATAATATTAAACAGTTGGTGGTCATTTATTTGCTTAAATCGTTAAATAATTAACCTGTCAGTCAATATATTTGACGACTTTTAATGTATCAGACTAACTCAAAAAAAAACAAACAAAAACAATATGAAATAACATAAAGTTGTAACAAATGACCTGAATTTGTATTGTAAGAAGAATCAAAGAAAGGAAAAAATTCATGTTATGGCTTTCTCTTCTCTTTAGAATTCTTTCATTTATAAAAATTTTTATGGGAGAATTGAATTGAATTGAATACACCTCTATGCCAATGTAGTATAAAATAATCAAACAACAAAAACTGTAATAATAATAATAATAATAGTAATAATATGGTAGAAGATTAGATGTATCTTATAAGAGAACAATACTAATAACAATAGCGATAATTTATTTTGATTTTCAATATAAAACTATTGAAATAAATTTCTAACGTTGCTTTATGGAATTTAATAAATATTCTACGAAATACATTAAGGAAATAGTTACGAGTTATTTTCGTATAATTTTATTATGGAATATGTTCAACAACAGACATAACAATATAATGTATACGGTAATGTTAAATTTTAAGAGTTATATCGGGCGATCCAAACCGTTCAAGAGTACAGCATACGGCAGCAAAACAGGTACATGAGAAAAAGCATCAGCATCACCCACTCTTATAAAGAAACAATGATCTGGCCAGAAGTGTTATTGACGCCACCCATCACTCATCTCTGGTATCAATCTTTGTCTGATATACTTTAAAAAAAAGATAGCAAATGTTTATCATCTGTTACAAAATATTGGTCAGATCAATCAATTTTCTATGTATGAAAGAGGGGTGATACACTAAAACCTAACTAGGGATGGGTGGTGTCAACAACCGAGATCTCTTTAAATCATCCTAATTTATATGGAAGATATGAGAGTGGGTAGTGTACAATTTTGTTGGCGCATACTGTAGATAGAAGACAATACATTACAGTAATCCCAGGATGACATACATTTTTGTCCTGTTGCTTTCAATTCTAGTGTAATTACCTTTTAATAATTCATCAAATGTCATCGAATATAGCCGGATGTACGGTACACTTTCGTTTTACAGTCACTCCTCTATGATGATTACCATTACCATTAATATCACTGTTCTTTGGGATTTTTATCGTTTCTAGAATTTCTTCTGTCCGACCACAAACCACTAAATTATCTGAAACTATTAGAAAATACCAATCTATTATGTCTATTTTTATAAATTCGTTTCTCTATAATGCATAATTGTCGTCACCGTCCCTAAAGAAATGATGAGACAATTTTCGTTAAAAACAATCTAAAAAAAAGAATTATTCTCCTCTTGCCGGTTGCAAATCTACATATTTAGGATAGATTTTTATATTCCTATGAAGACGCATTATTGAAAAACATGGTGCACATTCCTTGGGTATGTTTTTAAACGTTTTAAACATAGAAATATTCGTTCTGGATTGCAGTCGAAGTCGTTGAAGTTGCCAAAATTTTCAACAAAGTATAAATGCTAGGATAAAGCTCTCGATTACATATTGCACGTCCCAATGAAAACAATCCCAGCTCAAAATTTATCAAGTTTATGTTTTTTGCGTTACGACACTTGTCTTCGGGACGTGTGATCATCCGTTAAGGCTGATTGTGGCCATTTTGAGATACTTCCTACTATTGTAGTTGTCAAACAAGCCATCGAAGAATGGTATTGCGATAGCTGTTAGCTTTCTGTAGTAATATCTTTCTGCAGATGTTACAGGAACGTTTATTCTGCTTTATGTACGATAAGCAATTCTGGGAGGCTTAAATTTCCACCCTTTTTTTTAAATATCTGTAAATACAACCCTCCTCTAATTACGAAGAAAATGTGATGCCACAATTTGAATTGCTCCAAGATGTAGCAATTTTTGTATTGTACTTCTCCGAGTTGCACTTGGAAACGACTGACTGAAAGCTAAAGCGAGAGGTCATCAAATGTCCATTAAGTTCAAGTACCTACACGAGAAACTATAAATCGTCAATCGTACAATGGTGTATGATTTGAAATAATTGGGATCACCCAGTATATCCATAATTTCAAAATTTAATACTTGTAAACATCTGATACAATTACATGGCTTTTTTGTCGTTTTTACTATTGTTACTCCAAATTAATGGCTACAATAAATTAGACTGTTTGTACATTTCAATATCAACAATCTTTGTTATTAATAAAGTTATGTACTTTTTTTTTTTTTTTAAATGTTAAAACTCTAGTTAAACCTGATCAGTTTTAATTGAAGTGTTTTTGTTGAATAAATTCTACACAATTTTTTGTTGTCATCATTTGAAAGTAAATAAATTTAAATCTCATCAAATGTTTATTAATTAACCGTAAAGAAATTTAAAAACATTATAGATAAATCCAACCGAATAAATTGCACCTATCCATTACATGAATTGTTGTTGTTGGTCAAGTAACACCGTAATAAATCTTTAAAAGACACCCACACAAGATTTGTTTAAAGAGGATTATTCGATTCCGGCATCTATACAGGCAATTTTTGTTCAAAACGATGTTTCTCTCTTGAATAGCAAAGAGGGAAAGCAGCCGACGTCGGTGACTTTTAAACCACTTTGAAGTTACTATAAGGGTTGGCTAGCGGTGATTGGCACCTTTTTGGATTCTTCTGACTCTCCACTCTCTTCATCTGCTACCATTTCATATGGTTTTGATTGTGTGTCGACATATTCGAACAGTGGTCACTTTTGATACTGATCTTCACGAACAAGTTTTTTAAGCAATCTTATTAAGGCTTCCACCGTTCATCTGTACATCGGGAGCAAACGCGCCGCATCTTGTTTGTGAGTTTTTGACTTTGCAGCCGGATTTCCGCTGATTAGTTACCAAGTTTTAGCTGTTATAAATTACATCTATCACTGCACCTCATTTCTAGGATGATACACCCGTACGACCGACTTCAAAGGCGCTTTGTTTGTTAAAAATAAGGAAATTAAACAATGATAAACGGGGAGTAACAAATGTTCAAAGAACAGATTTTAATAAATAATTTATTAAATGATTGTTATGTTAACTTGTTGTGGATATTCTAAACATGGAAAATTTACGACAATAATAACTCATTATAACCTGCTGTGGGTATTCATTATTTCGTTAAACTATTAGTTGATATTTTCTGTGTCATTGGTAGTTAAAACTTCTTTTAAGATAGAAAAAATATCGTTAATTTCTATATTTCAGATGTATTTTATGGGAATTCATCGACAATCTAATGTGACAATGATGATGATGAGATTGTTCAGATGGCTGATGTTTATCGTCTGTTTAAGTACAGCAGGAGACGCAAGACGGTCACCGATAAACGGCACATGGATGTAAGTTACTGTCTTTATTTCTAATGATTGCTGGTGACAATTTCCCAATCTTCAAATCGATCACTTGGGTGGCCGTTGCTAATTTAACGTGTTACAACCGCCAGCCACAACCTTATGGTTGCTTTAAGATTAAAATGTTTATTTGATAATAGAACCGTTGGACGATTAAGAATCGATCGTCTGCGGTCTCCCTAACTTGATGTGTTAACATCAACGAAATCTTTACCATATTGTTGTTGTCATTTTTTGTTTAAAACAAGAAACAACGTCTTTTATGTTGTTGCCGCTAAAAATCAAGATCGTATGTCAACTTTTTTGAGGTTGAAGTCGACATTTCCTTTAGCTATTGTCGGCGATGCTTTTCATTTTGTAATTAGACTGAACGATTCGCCTCAGATGTTGTCCGTAATAAATTTTCAGTCTCGTCACTTTAAATCATTTGTTGGCACTGTCGCCATTTAAAATAAACTGAAATCATCATACAAATTGATCAAATTTATTTGAATGAAAATGTAGAAAAATTCAGCACTACGACCTCGTTTCATCGAAATTTATTACACACAGTTTCAATCCGACTTCCAGTCGGAATTTATAGCCAATGTTCCGGAAAGAAAATGTCAATTGTTGAAATGCAGGTGTTATACAGTGTTAACATTTAACAGTTGAGAAATCAACGTTGATGTTAATCATCAACTTGTTCTTTTCAAAAGAAAAATGTTCTTTTCCAGCCGAATGGGTCTTATGTTGGATGAACATATGCAAAACGACCAACCACTACCATCATGTCAATCATTACTTGGTTTAAGTCCTGGTCAAGTTCGTCTCTGTGATCTATATGTTGATCATATGGGTTCGGTGGCATTAGGTGCACGATTAGCATTAAATGAATGCAAATTTCAATTTCAAAATCGCCGTTGGAATTGTTCAATATTGAATGATGCTAATGTTTTCGGTCCTGTCATCTCGATTGGTAAGTGAATCGATCAATCTTTAATAAAAATATTGATAGTATTATAGTAGAAAAGTCAACTTTTTTTTTCATTATTATTATTCTGTGATCTTATTGACTTCAACACTTGACTAATAAAACTTAAATTATTAGAGACATCAATCAAACGTTCTGTCCAATTTGGATATTGAGTCATAAGTGGCTTGTTTTCAGTTCGATGGGCTGTAAAATTTCGCTATAAACTGTTTTAAGAATGCAGTTTTCGGTACAGCTGTTCGAAACAAACAAACACACACACACACACACAGAACAGGGCCGGAGCGGCAAATCTTAAATTATGACCAGTTTTTTTTTAATAAAAATTATAAACATTTATTTGGCATTTCAAGAAAACACAAATTTATCTTAATTAAGATGGCATTTACGTCATTATTAAATACTTTGTACGAGACGATAACGTGTTGTAAAAATAGATTTGGGAGCGTTAATGTTAAGTCTGGTTCACATTTGAGACCAGGCATGTCTTGGGCGAGATACTGCACTGGTATTCATGAATGTTTGAGCCAATGTGTGTAAATTTGAAGCCGATAACGTCAATTGGCAATCAAGATCTGGATCTACAGTTTGTCGTAAAAATGAGCTCCACAGAAACGTTAGTATTGCTGAAAGATGCTATGAAAAGCTAGATTACCAGAGTTTCAGCAATGGACGCGAAAATACAATAAACGGTCTCTAAAGTGGATAGCCAAAAGCAAAAGATTTTTAGAAATTCTAATGCTCTCACTTTCGGACACTTTCTGGCCAAAAAATCGATTATCCAATTAGATCTGCCTGTCTATTCACTGACTTAGTTCCACGTGATTTCTAGTTATTTTCAAAACTAAACAATGCTTTGAAGGGACCAAGATTTCCTACCGTGACTAATATCCAATATTCAAGAGCAATAAAGTCCAAAATAGATTGTTTTTAACAACATTGTAACGTGATTTTGTTCATACCTTAACCATCTATTGTGTTCCTACCTTGGTGGGTCTTCAATGTTTACAGCTATGCCATACAATGACTTGCACGTTATTATCAGTTACATTGTTCGCTCATCTCGATAACACTTCGTTTCATCCGTATATGAATGGTTACTATGTTTCAGTATGAACAGAGCTTAAGAGCGACATCAAATTTATTTTGTGTTAAAATCCTGTAATATGTCAGTGAGTTGAGGGTGCGTTTTTTTGCATGCTTGCAATGATGCATTTTATAATGGAATAATGCTGCAGACAGATAAATAAAATGAAAGTAGAATTCGAGCGTTTAATCGCATCATATGCTAAACAAATCACAGCCCACTGGTCATTTAACCAACATATATAACTATACACCATTATGTAAATCATTCGACTGTTGTCTTTACTGTAAATCGTATAATTTTACAGCAAAACTAACCAGGATTGAAATGAAATTGTCCTTAGTGAATCAAATTATAAAAGATTTCTTAATAAAAATATTACCAACAATAATTCATAATCAAGAATCAATTCTTTATATTTATGATGTTGTAACATTAAATTTGACAGTTAAATATTGATATTTGTAATCAAGTTGAATAGAACCTAGATCCGACCCTGTTGCTGTATTCGTTAAGCTTTCAAATACAGAATAATTTGAATAGAAAAGTCTCCTGTTCCATGTAATACAATATTTGCATGCATATTGAATCTGACTGTGAGATGGACGGGCTTTTACAATACACGAATTATTATTTGTCAATTAGAAACGCACGTTTGCTTCATTAAAGAAACGTTTATAACGGATCTTGCGTAAAATGGTCTTTATTCGATGTCACAATTTTTTGTTTGTTTTTTTTTTAAATATAGCAAGCCGAGAATCTGCATTTGCATACGCTTTAGCATCAGCTGGTGTTACTTATACCGTTTCAAGAGCATGCCGTGATGGTCAACTAAGTTCATGTGGTTGTTCCCGTAAAGGACGTCCAAAAGATTTACGTAAAGATTGGGTATGGGGTGGATGTGGTGATAATCTCGAATATGGCTACAAGTAAGTTTTGTTCAAAAAAAATTTGTTCCACTCGTAAATTTCCCTGATGTGAATGTCACCACAACCCTCTTTATATCATTCGTCATTTTGTAAAGAAGCGAAACAAATTGGATAGTTGCATGAAATCCTGGATGCATCCCTTGAATTGATGAACGATCATGATACAAAATGGGTGTAATAAATCGTCACGAGATCTTATTGTTATTTTGTAGGTTCACACAGAATTTCGTTGATATTCGTGAAAAAGAAAGGAAATTTAAACGTGGCTCTAAAGGACAAGGACGACTGATGATGAATCTTCATAATAATGAAGCCGGACGGCGGGTAAGGTTTTTTTTTATCTTATCTTTTTATAGTAAAGAATAAGACTTATTCTTAGATTGTTCTTGGTAATAAATGCTACATTGTAACAGCTACCTGATTTGATAGCTTGTTGGTAGATTCACTATTAAAAAGATAAGTCTATAGCTATAGTACGGTTCAATGTTTTAACTGAAGGTTAGTTGATTTCTTTCTGTAAAATAATTTAAGATAAAATATAAGAAGATTTAAGGTGATTACAACAGGCTATTAAAATCACAAAAAAATATATATATGAAATAAAACAGTTTGAAGGCTAAGACATCGCATGACAAAATCCAATCTTTTTGTAAATAGGCGACAACATTCAGCTGTTTTTATCATAAAACTACTTGATAATGACATTAACGTTAAACTGATGTCGTGTTAACTATCAAACTAGAAGCTAATAAGTATAAGATGAAGGATTTCAAAGTTACATTTTGATATTAATGAAGGTATTTGACTTCCTTCCAGTTGCACGTACTTCTATACACCATCAAGTCTATTTTAAAGTAACTATTCACATAAACATACATATAGATTGAACGTTGATTATTTATTAATTGCAACTGTACTGATGTTATCGTCGAGTTTATTTGCTGACTCGTCGACTGGGATTTATCTTGTGCTGGCTGCTGCTGCTGCTGCTGCGTTCTTCCTAATTATCGAAAGACTTGTTTTGTATTTTTTTATTAATAAAATTCTAACTAATCGTGGGTTGGTCAGTCAGTGAATAATGACTTTGTTCGATCATTCCAACAAGGGTTATTCTGTATTGTAACTCTGGGAAAGGGATTTATAGATTTTTATTATCATCATATATACGGCTATTCAACTTGAAACCGCTATAAAAACAGTATTAAAACTGTCAACTTATCAAAACGAATTCGAAAATATTTGTTAAAATTCTTATTTTTATCTAATTTTAGGCCGTATTTGAGAAATCAAAGGTAACCTGTAAGTGTCATGGTGTTTCTGGATCTTGTTCGTTGATTACATGTTGGCAACAATTGGCCAGTTTTCGGGAAATCGGTAAGTTTTTCAATTTTGTATCATCGAAATTATTTGGACCACCCGTTTATAAGATAGATAGATAGATAAATAAAACAATATGTTATGCTTATCGTGACGAGAAATCGTGTTCAAAACATTTTATACAAGATTCTTATTCTGATTGTCTTTTATAGGCCACTTTACGGCCGACTCTCTTTTACATCAATAAAATTTCAACAGGACAGGTGAATTTTTGTGTATATTACCTTTAACAATAATCATCATTTTCTTTTTCTCTTGTATATTGAACATTTAGTATGGTAGACAGGTCATAGGTTACACACCCAACTATAAATAAATGGTCTTTTGTATTTTGTACGTTCCGTTTTTTCTTAACTTTAGGTAATTAGAAAGTGAATAAATTTGAAACGATTTGATATAAATTAGGAATAATAATAATAAAAATTACGGTAAGAGGACCACTTCATCACAATGAAAACGCTCTTTCCATTCATTTTCGACAAACAACGTATAGTAAAACTAACATGACTTGGCTCACGTCGGGGATATACCGTAACATTTTCAAGAGTAAGCTCATAGGGAAAAAACAAACATTAACAAGTCTTACGACTTTTAAATAAGTTGAAGTGAGGTGGAGAGAAAACACGTGGTCATGGGGTGTTTCTGTCGATTCTTGAGCTTTGAGGACGACTTTGACACGATTGGCACCTAATACCGGATTAAGACCCAGCAGCTTTTTTTTGAGTTGTACAAACTGGGAACATAGGGCCGAAGGCCACCTTCAGGGAACATAACTTCTTGATCTAGCATTGTAATGGTACCATAATATGGTATTCCGATGTGCTTTCCATTACAACGAGCGGGTGTGTGCAATATGCCGATTTCACCGGCTTAAAAGAGGCACTGAGCCTACACAAGGACGCAGCACAGATTTCTGTTATTATCTATGCATGTAGAAACAGATTGATTTACGATTTGTTAAATGAACTCAAACAATATTCATAAAGATTAAAATTTTTCATGTTCGCATAACTTTGTTGCCGTTCAATTTCCGTAACGATTATCCTTTTATGAACAAAGATGAAGATGGCCAATCCATATAATCAACCCTATTCTCTATTATAGTCGTTCTATAAATATTAATGGGCATGATGATAAGCATTGTATGCTAATTATTTGAACAATTTCACGGTGATTTATCAAGCTAGTTGGAAAAATAAAACGATGAAGTGAAAAAAAAAAGACGAATGATATACGCAGGGGGCGATTTATCTCGAATTTCTAGTCTAGTCATCATCACAATCACTATTATCATTATAATGGTGACAATTATGCAAATACAATCAATTATTCACACCCCTTTACACCTTATGATTTGATAAAACAACATAAAAAAAACTTGTTGAAGACAACGGAAAAATTGTGCAAAACACTTCAATCTTTAATTAACATAAAACAAGTATTGAACATTCGTTGCTTTAACACTATACAAGCTCGTCCTGACATGTTTTACATGTTTCATGCTTAGATAAATGGTTTTTATTGTGTGATTTGTTGGATTACAAGAAGAGACCTCACACAGTCATCACCCTGTTGTTTTATTTTGTCTTTTTTTCTTTTCTTGTCCGTTTCAAAAATTTTCTTAACTTTGGTGTTAATTACTAGAAATCATTAGTTTTATTGATAACAAACTGTAAATTATTCATATTTTCATTTTTCTTATCAAGATATAAGCAACAAATTAGACATTTTTATTGGTGAAAGCTAACTAATATTAATTCTAATGACCCGATGCATATTAATAAATTTATTAATTGATTCAACCGTACTATTCGTGTGTAAACACATCTTAACGACACGTAGGTGTATTATTTATTTCTTCTAAATCTTATGCAATGATTTCCTTTTTTAATTATTGCTGTCGCCCTGGGAACTGGTGGCTGTTACGCCTCCACATCTATCTACAGTTTTCCCTCTTCATCGTCCACTGAAAACTACAAAATACAAATTTTCTTGTGGTTTTTTTTCTCAATATTCAACCATTTCTTTTACAGGTAATTACCTTCGAGACAAATACGATGGTGCTACAGAGGTACGTATAAATCGTCGTGGACGTCTTCAAGTACCAGATCCAACATTTCGTATACCAACTGTACATGATTTAGTATATTTAGAAGATTCACCAAATTATTGTGTACGTGATGAACGTGTCGGTTCATTAGGTACACAAGGACGGCCCTGTAATCGTACATCACAAGATCTAGATGGTTGTAATTTATTGTGTTGTGGTCGTGGTTATAATACACTTAAATCTACAATTAGGGAGCGGTGTCATTGCAAGTTCAAGTGGTGTTGTCAGGTAGAGTGTAAGACTTGTGTACGATCAGTGGACATGCACACGTGCAAGTAATTTGTGAAAAAAAAACAGTTGTATACTTGAAAATAATATGGAGAGTTGGAGAGGATGGAAAAAGAAACAACAAGAGACAGAAGGAGGATTGAGTGTGTAGTTTGTGAAGGTGTTGGAGAAGTGACACTTTAACTTTAGAAAAAAAAAGTCTAGAGTATTTATTTTGTTACTATTTATTACTTTTCTTTTATGAATTAACTTTGTTTCTAGTTTTTATGTGTAAGAAAAATATATTATAGTTTTGTATGCAAATTATCACTTAAAAAAAAGACAAACATCTACTAGATTATCAGTATTATAGTTTATTCGTGATTGTACTTATTTATAATAAAATAAAAGGAACTTGTCTAACTTATGTATATAATCCTTATACTGTAATCTTATCATACAATAAAGTTTCTTAATTTCTTCTAGTATTTTTTAAATAATTTAAATTTGGCGCGCTCTATCGACAATGGGGGAGCGTTTTCGACTCGAATGACTAAATGCAAATTAGTGTTAAATAAACCGATTGCATTGCATCAACTGAGACACAAACGATTATAGATAGTTGTAATTAATCCATTATTAGACAAAAATTGGTTGTTTTTGATTTAATGCAAAGAAATGTTTAATAGTGCAATGATTCGAAAACGCTATTAGTTGACGTTTGATGTCAACTGTCAGTTAAATGTCATTTTTATCAGATGATAATTCTGTGGCGAAATTCAAGTGATGAATGCGTTTGTTTATGATTTCCCCACAAATTCATCTTTATTCGATGTGATTTGTACATATTTAAGTACAATTAACGTTTATTTCATCGATACATTCACATTATTACGTGATAATACAAAACAAAAAGATCTGTTATCTGTATTTGATAATCTACCAGAATCGTTGTATTTCAACGAATTCCAATTAACATTATTGAAGACTTTGTTAACTATATTGTTCGTTAATTTAATTTTAATCTTTATAGCGTGGAAAATTTACGGTAAACGTATCTGTGATCGTTTTATGAAACCAGGTTAGTTCACCACTGTCATTTGTAACATAACCTTAAATTTTATAATTTTTGGCTGCAAATTTCAGCAACAAATAAAGCTATTGAAGAATTAAAAGCGAGTGTATCCAAATTGAAATTACCCAAAGAACATACGCCTAGAATTTAACTGTGTGATGGCTGATAAAATCAAGAAATTCTTCGCTAAGAAAAAAGCTGATGCAAAATTTAAATTAGCCGGTCCTGGACATAAATTAAATGAATCATCATCATCATCATCTACTAGTAGTAAACAATCAACTAATTATGTACCAAAACGTGTTGAACCAGGTGCTGCTACACGACAAGCAGCTGAAGCAGCATTGGCAAGGTTCCAAAGTCAGCAAAGTCGGAATACAACAGCTGGTTTTAATACGTCATTAGCAGCAATTCAGGCACAAGTTCGACGTGAATTGGAAGCTGAAAAGAAAACTACAACAAATAGTAGTGATGATAATATCAAAATTGTTAAACAATCTAGTAATTCTGAAGAGATTTCACCACATTTGGCTGTGAAAGGTGTGTAATGATCGAATTTTCAATAATTAAGTTTTTATGCTCAATATTTCATTTCTAGGAGTCTATTTTTGTTGTCCATTAATTAGTGATGAGGTTTTAACAAAAGAAGAATGGAGAATTAAAATCAAAGAATTCCTTTTCGATCAATTAGAAGAAGAGAGAGGTTTAACTGCTTGTTTAATTATTCATTCATGTAATTATAATCGTACCAAAGTAACGAAGTTTACAAACATAAACGAATTTGGTAATTTTCTAAACACAAAAAAATTGTTTTTAGGTAAATGAGTGTGTTGATATTCTATGCCGTTATCTTGATAATTTGATTGCAAATCCAACAGAAACTAAATTCCATAAAATCCGTTGTTCGAATGCAACTTTTCGTGATAAAGTTGCACCAATATTAGGTGCAATTGAATTATTGTATGCTGCCGGATTCCGTCAACAAAAATTAGACCATAATGGCACTGAAGAAGAATTTTGGGTGTTTGATGAAGCGAATGTTGAAGGCTTTGAAACATTACAAGTAATCTCTATTACAGTGAAACCTCCAATGCGGACACTTTACCGATGTACTGGCATAATACCTTATATTTATATATAAGAAAATCTCTATTCGGACACGGACACTACATTCTTATATACAAGCTTTATTTAAACCTCTCTTGCGGACATCTCAAGTACCTAACGGTTAAAATTAAATAAATGCAAAGTAAGCCTAACTTGTTATCTTAACTGACTTTGCAATGTTAGGCTTTTCTGCGAATACATATTGATTATTTCTTTGTAACGAATTAACTCTCAAAGAGAACAAGTGCGGTATTACAAAAATTGCGGAAAATTTTAAAATACCCAAGACTTACTTGGCCACAATACTGAAAATTGAATAGCCTTAAGTATCGTAATTGTAAAAAGTAGGTAGCTGAAGTCTCCCAAAACCTAAAACTCTCTTATTGCGTACAATATTTTTTTCTCCCATGAGTGTCCGCAATAGGGAGGTTTTACTGTATTTCGTTTTTGAAGTGATAATAATGCGATGTTTTATAGTTTCTTAGGGAAGCACTGAAAAGTGAAGATCGTGTTGAATTAGAACTTGATCGGAATCTTCAAGTATTATCTCCAGCTCAGGCTGCACAAAGAGTTGATTTACCAACAGATTTCTATGCTTTAAGTCCTGAAGAAATCAAACGAGAACAACAATTACGGTAATTTATCAAAAAAAAATTAAAATTTCATCAAATTGCAATTTTCTTTTTAGAACCGAAATGATGGAGAAACAGATGCAATTAAGAACGAAAGCAATGCGTGAAAAAGATGAATTACGTGAAATACGTAAATATAAATTTACATTAATACGTATACGTTTCCCGGATGGTTTATATTTACAAGGAACATTTTCTGTTTATGAGAAATTCTCTGAAGTTATCGATTTTATTGAACAAAATCTAGAACATAATGGTTTACCATTTGTTTTAACATCACCAACTGGACATAAATTTGAAGAAGGCGATTTTGAATCTAGTTTAGCTGATTTACGTTTAGTACCAGCGGTAATTTTGAATTTCCAATGGGATCCATCGATTATTGATGAATTTACAGCAGCTGGAAATAATGCGAATTATTTAAAACCGGAAATTGCAATGTTGATGCAACAAATATGAATTTTTATCTCTAATTCCTCACTATATTTTAAATCTCTTTTTGTTCACTGCTTGTTTAATCGTAGTGTATGCAAGAATTGTTATTTATTTATGGTTACTGACTACATATGACTGGAAATAAATGTATTTTGCATTTCATTAGTGGTTTTATGTTCAAATAAAAATTAAAGGAATACTAGAACTCTATTTATTGAAAAAAATTGAATAGATTTTTTCTCTGTTTGAGATACACTTCTTGTTTTGCTCTCTTTTAGAAACTTACCACTCCCAGCTTTTATTTTGAACTTAACAGAAATGTCAATAGATTAAAAAAATAATAATTACAATACGTTGAGATTCTTTGGAATGTAAAGAATTTTGGAAATAATCACAATGAAAATCACAGCTCTATATGTGCACAAATTGAGTTTTTTTTTTCATGCACTCTCGCGGCGAAATTGCACATACTCTTTGTATACTTTTTATTAGGAGACTACTATTAATAATTTTTAATATTGGTTTTCTCACAAAAACTAATAAAAATGGTCGTTTTTTGTTTTTTTTTTTTGGTGGCGGCTATCTCATTTATGAAGAAATATCGTATCGAAAGAACAAGCACGTCACTGGCACAAGGTATTTGTTTTGTTTGCAAAAACAACACAATTTAGTCTGAAAGAACTTATCTATTTTTGCACAAACACAAGAGGTCAATCGCAATAACAAAATTTATGATAGAAAAGATTGTTTTGTTTATGATAAATTTCAACAAATTCACTCATCAAGTGTCTGATCTCTTATTATTTTTTTTTTTACCTTCTGGTCTTTACAAACACTACACAATATGGATTATAGAATTGAATTCCTCAAATAAACTATAGAATGAAGTTAAATATGTGTATATGAAAAAAAAAAGAATTTAATAATGAACTACTTTGCACAATCACTACAACACTGTAGTTGAATAATTTCTGTAAAATACTACAGTCCTTTCACATAACAGATAAATTCTTACAGAATTTGACACCGATTTTTTTTTATTATTGTTATTATGAGGTTAATGTTATTATGAAGGGTATATGTTTTTTTTTTTTAATTATTTATGAGAAAGAACTGCAACCACTTAAACTAAAAATTTCACTTGATCACTATAACAAAAATACAATACAATTCCTCATTTTTATTGTTATTATTATGATTATCATTAATCTTTAATGAATGTTTTCTCTCACAAAATCAGTAAACACAATATGTCAAAGCATATAAACACATATTAACTTTAACATCGTTGCTCACCAACTTCCTGAAAAGTACAATAAAAAAAATATGTTTGAGTTAATTAGAATTTTACAGTTTTATCTGTACGGCTTCCTATAAATAATAATAATAATTGAAAAAAACAAAGTTCAATTCGTATGAATCAATACGATTTAAAAAAAAATAATAATAATAATTTGGATATAAAAGGATATTGTATAGAATCGTATTTAAATTAATTAAGAAAAATAAATTGTAAAAATTATGGAGTTGCGGAAATTATTAAATAAACTAAAAAAAATAAAATAAAAATTAAGCTGTTCCACCACGTACCACAACAATAATCAAATGATCTTCTTTAATTGCTTCTTCGGATAGATTAGGACATGTACGTTTTAGGAGTTCAGTTGAGAAAGGACATGGTGGGAATGAATATAAAACACCGGTAGCTTCAGTTTCTTTGTTTAACAATGATATAACACCGGCTGCCTCTTTCTGTTTTAAATACGATACTAAATTTCTTAATGGTCTTGTTTGTACTGTTGCATCATCATTTGTTACAGATGCTGTTGAACCAGCTAAACCTAAGAAAATTGCATGTGAACTAGCACCAGATATACGTCTTTGTACATCTTCTAATTTCGGTTGATCTAATCTTAAACGTTGTGTTATTCTTAATTGATGTTTACCATCTTCATCTTTCATTAAACCATCAACAATATCTGTATCACCATCAATTAAATGGAATTTAGCTGGGAATAATGAATTTTTTAATATTAAAGCCCCTTGCCATATTGTTGTACATTTTCTAGCTACTTCTGGTAATGTACGACTTGATGCTAATAAACCAGCACGTCTTGAACCATTATCGGAATCCGAATCAGGTGAACGACGTGGTGAACGTGATCGTGAACGATCACCACCACCATCACCACGTGAACCAGAACGACGACGTTCATATTCAGTACCAGAACGTGAACGTCCCCATTCCTCTTCACCTTCCGGACCACGAAATGGTCCACGACTGCCGGCTCTACGTTCAGGATATGGCGGACGACCACCTCCTCCGCCTCCTGCAGCACCAGCACCACCGGCGCCACCACCACCACCACCGCCACCACCAGCACCACCTCTAAATCCTCGAACATAACCATCTTCATAATCATATTCATATTCGATACGACGGTAAGCTTCTAAAGCTTCTTCATGTCCAGGATATGGAGGTTTTGGTCGATATGTTACACCAGGTGTGACATCAGCAAAATCTGTACGTAAACGTCTATCTGGAGCACCTAAAGGTGCACCTCTCATCTCTTTAACAGCAGCTGTAGCCGCATCTATACTATCATATAAAATATATGCTTGACTATCACCTTTAACATAATCAATCTTTTTAATAGCACCAAATCGATCAAATTCACGTTCAAGTTGTGGTACTGATGTCCATGGACCTAAACCACCAACCCATATACGTGTTGTTGGTGTTGCTTTACCATAACCAATTTTACATTGAAATTTGCCAATATATTGACCGGATAATTCAACTTTAGCTCTATGTGCCATATCTAATGTATGAAAACGTACAAATGCAAATGCATTACCAGTACCAGGTGGTGGACGTTTAATATCAATATCTTCAACAACACCATAACGACCAAAAATACGTCTTAATTCTTCTTCAGTTATATTAATTTCTAAATTACCAGCAAATAATGTTCGTGTAGCTAATGGATCATCTTCTGGTTGTATATGATGTAAATAATTTGGGAATTTATCTTTTTTATTTTCTGGTTTTTCATATGGTGGTCTTGGTATTGCATGTCTTGGTGGTGGATAACCATGACTAGGTGCTAAATGTGGTGGTCCATGATGGATAGGTGGACGTGCTAAATATTCATGATGTGGTGCTGGTAATGCTTCACGTCTATATTCACGATGTACTGGTACACCAGGTGGTGGACCATAAGCTCTATCATAACGATCAATTGGACGTAATCGTTCCGGTGATCGTGCATAATAATGACGATCATATTCTGGACTAATTGATCGTGGACGACTACGATAAATTTCACTAGATCGTGGTACTTCATATACAGCTTCAACTAATGCCACTTTATCATAAATAATGATACGTGGTTTACCATGTTTAGCATCACGAGCATCTTCTGGATTACGAAAACAAACATATGCAACACGTTCATCGACATCATGTGATATTCTTATACTTAAATCTCCATATTTTTTATATTCACGATATAATGTATCTTTAATCACTTCATCGCTAGCTTTCGGATGTAAAGCACTAACACATAGTACTTTATATGGGTATGCACGTTCAGGTGGACGCATATATTCATCACGATGCGGTGATATATATCTTGGTCGTGGACTTGGTGATCGTGCACGACTACGACGCCGGATACGTTCAGGTGTTATACGTTCATCTGAACTATCATCATAACGGCCCATACTTGATCTGGAACGTTTACTTCGTGGCGGCGTGTCTCTATCACTACTTTTTTTCATATTTTGTATACGGACTGTTATTTTGTCTCTTCCAGAGGCGATCATACGCACCACATTCACCAATTAACGGACAAACACACAATGGATATGACAATACCACCTTTCACCTAGAACAACACAAAAACAGAAGAAAAAAAATTGCCACTTACAATTCGAATAATACACAAATAGAAACATTATCGAAGATAACAAATTGTAATTGTAAAACATACTTTTAACTGCACAACACTGCAAAATTTGCGCAAATTTTCGATGATGAAACCCTTTATTTTTTTTAATTTTATAAAGCTACGTTTTAACGTACGGTAAAATGGCGACGTTCAGTAACAACCGGATGTCGGCGTATTGACCGATTTGTCAAAAACACAACCTATCACACAAACTTCAAAAAAATATCAAAAATAATCCCAAAAATCGAATTAAAAAATATTTTTACAATTTTGCTTCATTTTTAAACAAAAAATTTACAAATTTTATGCAAAATTATTGAAATTTAACTACAAATTTGATAACGTAGTAGGAAATCAGTACAAAGTAGAGGGCTCTGCAATCAACAATATCCATAAATAGATCATAAGATATTGTCACATTTAAAATCAATCAATTTCTATCTAACAAAATACTTTTCTCACACAATGAACATATTTGTGATTTACGATCCAATTAACGCGTAAAACACTAAACATTTTCCATACCAATACACTTAGTTTGTAATGAATAAATTCTATGAGAACATTTTTACGTGTAAAATCCGATGAACGTATCGTAATTTTGACAATTTGCCGCCACAATATAACCTCACTTTTGTACATTTTTCCAATGGTTATTTGATTTTGAAAAATGTCTATATTAAAACGAGTACAGGTAAGGTTGTACATTTTGTGTCATTTGGACTTTCTAAAAATTACATAAATTTCCAGCAATGGGCTACATTCGCCCGTATATGGCATGTCTACGATGCAGCTTGGCAAAACCCATTCCATTCAGCTGAATTATTAAAAAAATACTTAATGGGCTCATATAAACCAATTTATCATCCTATGAGTAATCAATTTGAACTGTACACAATAAATAATGATATAAATACAAATATTTGATTGTAGATGATTGTGGTGATCATGTGATTGTTATAAATAGTAACGAAATTGCATTACCTGGTGATGAATGGAAGAAACGTGTCTATTTCCACCATACCGGTTATCCTGGTGGTGCTAGTTGGACATTAGCATGGGAATTACATGAGAAAGATCCAACAATGATCCTTAAAAAGGCTGTTTATAATTGTATGGATGGTAATTTACAACGACGGCATACGATGCAACGTCTTCATATATTTCCGGATGAGAATGTGCCGCAAGAATTATTAAAAAATGTGTCAAACCAAATACGACAATTGAGGCCGATGCCGAAACGTTTGGATCATTATGAAGAGGAGGAAGTGAAGAATTTCCCAAAACTTATCGATTACCCAAAAGATTATATTTTAAAATAGTTGTTATCGAATACAAAATGTAGTTTATAAGCTTTTTTTTTTTAATCATTCAAATGTAAATCATTAGCAACAGTATGAGCAGTAACGTGCATCATATATTTACGATTTGCTTTAAAATTATCGATAGCAATCTGTCGTTTATCTTCCCACGCGTATAAATCACGATATAACGGACGGACAAACTTCATACGTCCAACTTCATTCACCCATGCCAACACTGGTTGTACAACATCATCCCAATGTGCCTTCAATGCAATACGGAACCATCTGAATTTAATTTCAGCATTACGCACTTTACTGAAACCGAATAATTTATCGAACGATTCAAGTTTTTTTACAGATTGCGCCTCAGAATCAGCTAATTTCTGTAATAAATAAATCAATTGATCCGGTGTTAATGTTTTCATTTCGACTGAAGTTATTGGAATTTCTGTAGATGTTTCATTCCAATCCAGAAATTTCTTAACAAGTTGATCACAAGCATCAGCTAACGATGTATCATAATTGGGTATTATAGGGGGCATTCCAGGTGTGTGTAACCATAAATTCCAATCAATCGATTTGATTGCGGAATTATTAACGAAATATTGTTCGAAAAATCCTTTAAAATCATCAGTTACAATCGATTTGTATTTGAAATGATCGAAATATTTCCTCAAAAATGGCTCAAATTGCTCTACAATTGCAACAATTAATCATAAAATTATGGTTGAGTTTTTGTAGTTCACCTGCTCCACCAACGGTAGTTTCAAGATAACGCAAGAAAGTCTGTCCTTTTTCGTATGGAACAATAGAGAAGGCGTCATCGGGATGGACACCATTCTTCAAATTCACCACTAATTCCGTTAATGGACTATTCTCACCCAAGACTTTGATCTAAAATTGTTGAAAAATCACAGATTTATGCAGTAGAATAATGATAAACGGTATACCCCTTCACGTAATTCACTCAATCTACTGTAAGCATCAAAATCTTGATCTTTCGTTGATGTTAATCGTCCTTTAATTTTACGTTCAACAAAAACGGTGAAACCTTCATTCAACCAAAAATGTTCAAAATTACGATTTGTAATTAAATTCCCAGTCCAACTATGAGCGATTTCATGTGCCACAACATTCGCTAATGAACGATCACCAGCTAATAGTGTTGGTGTAACAAATGTTAAACATGGATTCTCCATACCACCAAATGGGAAACTAGGTGGTAATACTAATAAATCATAAATACCCCATACATATGGACCACAAATATCTTCAGCTGTTTTCAATTGATGTTCAGTTTCAGCAAATTCATATTCACAATCCGTGATTAATTCTTTTTCAGCCCATACACGTGATCGTGAACCAATTTGACGTGACTCAATAGCACCAACAGCTAATGCTATCAAATATGATGGCATTGGTATATCTTGTTGGAAATGTGATAATTTCATATCTTTTATTGTTTCTGTTGTTTTTGGTATGGCTGACATTAGAACAGTTAGATCTTTTGGTGCTTTAACAATTGCTGAATATTTCGTTTTAACAGCTGGTGTATCTTGACATGGTAGAGCTGATCGGGCGTGTATAGCCTAAAATCATACAAAATTTGTTAAATTTATATTGGATTATATTCGATTTTATACTTGGAATTGACTGAACAAATATGGGTGTTGTTTGCCAGCTGTTTGTTCCGGTTGTAACCATTGGAATCCGCTAGCATTTTGGCTTGTTTCATAAACAACAGATAATACTAGAGTTTTCTCGTTGTTTTTGGGTAGTTTTATTGTTAGTTTCGATCCAAATTCACCAATAGGGTCTGTTAAGGTGTAATCAAGTACTTGCTGTGTTTTATTATCGCGAATTTCAGATATTTTCAAATCTTTAGCATCTAACAACTAAAATAAAAGCGATTATAGATTTATCTGTTAAAGCTTGATTTCGTAATGCAACTTACAACTTCATCAGCATCTTCTTTGATTTTTTCAACAGTTAAATCAACTTTCCCATTCAAAACTTTCCTATCAAAATCTACAGTCCAATTGATGGCAATGTTAGTAACTGCCACTATATCTGTTTATACATAATTAATAAATGATAATGAAGCTACTTAACCTCAAAAGTTAGTTAATTTACATGTTGTTGTTTTAAAGATAATTACCTGGTCTCGAATAAGAACTTGGATCCATGGGACTTAGTCCTTGATTAGCCGCCATAATCCTTTCTGATTCTTTTCGGGGAAAATTATAGAACAAAATTAGAAAATTATAAAGGTTGTCGTTGACCGTGTACCGTTATTATCAGTTACACTAGAAATGTTAACAGAACGGTGATAATATGCGTAATCACCGATCTTAAATCAACAATATGGAAAGCCTCAGAATTATAATTATCGTGATAACGCTAAAAGTGTTTATTAAATAACGAGATATAGGTACTTACTGATAATATTATACAAAATAGGAAACAATATACTTGTAAAACATATTGTAATTGTTATCATTTTATTGGTCATCATATTGGTGAATGTAAGCATACTCTCTCAAATTTACCAATTATTAATAAAATTTATGATTTTATATTAAAAAAAAAATAATAAAAAAATTATTACCAATTATTCAACCGGTATATGTAAAAGTATAAAAATTAATTGAGTTATTAATAATATTTTTTATCAATAATTGAAAATTTTTAATTCTCTATTTGTCGATAAGGTTGTGATAAGATAAGTTGAATTTTGGCGCCTTTGAAAACTGTTGGTACTCCTGCTAATTTTCCAATAGCGCAAGTTGTATTTACCATAATTTCGGTAGATCTGCTGATTTGTTGTATTGTTTCACTAAAAGCTGTTAATTGTAATTTTATTTTTTGTAATTACAATTAGTAAATGGTAAATTTGAAAATTATTTTGTTTTATTCTATTTGATATGACTAGTATTAAACGGTAATCTTTATGATGTAATTTTTTCTATTGATTTTTTTACTGTGACAACTGGCAACAGGGTCAAGTCGTTTGTCATTTTTGTTAGTTTTTGAGGTTATGTTGTTGGCTTGTTGATGATTTATTTTTTTTTCCTTAAAAATTGTCTAAAATAAGTGAAAACAACAATGTTTGAAGCTCAAGAAATCAATGCAGAACACAAAGATCTAATTCATGATGTGGCCTATGATTTTTATGGTAAAAGAATGGCCACCTGTTCCAGTGACCAATACGTTAAGGTTGTGTTTGTTTAAATCTTAATTTTATCGAGTATTTATCTAAGATGATCTATAGGTATGGGATCAGAATAGCGATGGTAAATGGATATTGACATCAAGTTGGAAAGCCCACAGTGGTTCTGTCTGGAAAGTGACTTGGGCGCATCCAGAATTTGGTCAAGTGTTGGCGACTTGTTCATTTGATCGAACTGCAGCAGTTTGGGAGGAAATCGGTATTATTATTATCAACAAATCATAATAAATGTGCATTTATTTAGTTTCCGTTTGGTTTAGTAGGTGAGACGCCAGGACCAGGTGAACGTGGTACTAGACATTGGGTGCGTCGTACAAATCTAGTTGATTCCAGGACATCAGTAACTGATGTTAAATTTGGACCAAGAACACAAGGTTTACAATTAGCAACTTGTTCAGCTGAAGGTATAATTCGTATTTATGAAGCACCAGATGTTATGAATCTCAGTCAGTGGACTTTACAACATGAAGTGCAATGTAAATTGCCATGCAGTTGTCTCAGTTGGAATCCCAGTTTATCAAAGTAATCATCATCGATTTAGATTCGATAACACTAATAATAGTAATAATAATAATAATAATAATAATAATTCTAGAATGCATCCGTTGATGTTAGCTGTTGGTAGTGACCATCCCAATCCTGCAGATGGTCAAAAAGTCTTCATCTACGTTTATAGTGAGAGTAGTAGACGATGGACCAAATTAGACGCAAATACAAACATTACAGATCCTGTACATGATATTGCGTTTAGTCCGAATTTGGGTCGTAGTTTCCACGTTTTGGCTGTCGCAACAAAAGATGTACGAATTTTAAATTTAACACAAGTATAGTAAGTTTGATGAAATATCATCATTAAAATCATCATAAAATCAATTATCAAAATTACAGCGATAATCCAAATTTACAAAATATCATTACAAAATTAGATGTTCAAACTGTGGGACAATTCGACGATCATAATTCAACAGTTTGGAGAGTTTCTTGGAATGTAACTGGTACAGTTTTGGCATCTAGTGGTGATGATGGTTGTGTTCGAATGTTTAAAAGTATTATTTTTCAAATTAATACACGAATTTAGTGATTAATTTTTTGTTTTCTTTTTTAAATGTAATTTCATAGTGAATTATATCAATTCTTGGAAACCAGCTGCTGTGATGAAAGGTGATGGAACATTTGTTCCAAATGAAACACAACGATCATCTGTAACATCATCATTGGGTGTTTCAACACCGACACCATCTCAAACAGCCAGGTATATCAAGTTAGGCGCCATCTCTCAACCGCGTGATGTTCCTTGGCATTGAAATTTCATAAATATTCAAATATTTTTTTTTATTTTTGATAAACTGGCAAATTTTTCATAAAAATCGTGCTATTTCTAACTACAACAATATTAATCAGTTTTCTTTAATTTCTTTGATTTTTGAGCAAGAACAAACTATAAGACAGGCCCATGTGTTCCGTTTTACTGTATTTTCAAAGTAAAAAAAAAAAAAATGTATTTTGAGATATTATCAATAAATAGTGAACGTTTTTTTCCATCCATAGTTTATTTACCACTTACCTTTGTTTAACAAAATTATGTTTTTTTATAATTCTCATATTTTTTTAAGATAACACTACAGGTTCGTAGTTTTTTAGTTTTTTTTTAAATATTTTCATTTTTATTTGAAATTTTCGTTTATTTTGTTCCAGTACGTTGCATGATGATGAATATACAACATCGAATAGGAGTCATTCACATCCTGTACGTGTTGCAAATCCACAACTTCTCACACCTTATTTGTTCAAACGTATACGGCAATCGTTTAATTCGATTTAATTCGAATTAGTTTTACGTTTAATTATTAGTTGATTTTTTACAAATTTGTACAAAAAAATCTAGTAGATGTTATAATAATGGATTTTTGTTTATAATTTTCTCAAATTTAATTATTATTGTTTCAAACAGTATTAACAATCGAATTTATATGTAAAATTTGTGATAATTAATTGTTGATCAATGGTTACTGGTAATTAAGTATTATCATCTATATTTTGTAATCTGTTTGCTCATTAGAAGATGTTGAAAATTTAAATAAAGTTTTATCATATTTTTGAATTTTGATTTTATTTTATACGAAAAGATCCCCGCAGATTAGAATCGGTGCGGGTCGTATCGTAGACATGCAATAGCGTACATTGTAATCGTACTGACAATGAGCCGCATTGCAGCACATTTAAATAATTTCTCAAAGGTCTGTCCTGCTTAAATATACTGAATGACATGGAAATTGCAACACCGAGAACGGGTAGGAATTTCTTGACCAAACCTGGCAGAAACTACTAAAAGATAGCAATTGACTGAAATTTCATTCAGGTGTATGTTGTGCGAGGTTTTGTTCTTTGCTTTAATATTTTGCCCCTAACTGGCACTAATCCACCGTCATGCGTTGCTATCAGGAATGGACTAGGGAGGGTCGTAGAAGAGAAACTGGGAAGCAAAGAAGAACAGATGAGGTGGAGGACTGGTATCTTCGTCTTATGGCAACAAGAGACCGTTCAAACGGTTTACATCTTGTATTACCATTAACAGCTCAACACCGACAGCAGTGTTTGGAGTAGTGTAGGTTACGACTGCACTGGAACCTAGAGTGGCATAGTGTGGTGTTTAGTGATAAATCCCGGTTTGGGGATGCATGAGGGTCAGATGAAGATATGTGTAACATTGCAATGTTAAATTTTCTGTTGCGGCGCCTGTGTACCAAACTGGGGATTATGGTGTGGGGTGCTATAACTTATGGGAGTATAGGTTTTGTTTGGTATTCCTCCGACGCAATATAATCGCCTAGCGATATATGGGGATGAGCTGGTAGAACCCCATATTCTTCCATCTCTTGGGCAGTTGGAAGACCCACTTTTCCGGCAGGACCAATTTGCAAATTCCCGATCTTTCATCCATCGAGCATGTTTGGGACATTATAGGGAGAAAACTGAAGAACTTGCTGCAGCCTCCGCAGACACTGCAAGTTCTACAGTAGGAATTATAGGTTGCTTAGGACACAGTCCTTCAAGAGAAAATCGACCATCTGATAGAAACGATGCCACGAAGGGCAGAAGAGTGTGTAACCAATTAGGGGGCCAACCTATTATTAATGAAAATTATGGTTATATTTTGCTGTTTTTCTTTAAAATTTTAATCAATTGTGCTACCTTTTAATAGTTGAATGTCCCTGACAACTCTGGCCAAAAAATTCCTACCCCTTCTTGGTGTTGCAACTTCCATGTCATTGAGTATACATATCCCGTTCCTCTAGCTCTCGTTCTATTTCTTAGACATATGCACATTATTATTCAACAATTCTGTTTTTTACTACCTGCGGTAGCACATTGTTGCGTTGTCGCGTGCGCAACTTCTATGGTACTAATCGGTGAATATTATCGATACAGAATGACTATTATTTAGCAAAGCAATGCACAATTATATGGACAACTCGTCTGAGTGCAACCACAAGTAGACTTTTCATTTTTGTGAAACTGACCAGTACTCACCAGTGACAATTGTACAAGTAAAACTCTCACACATCATGGCAAGTATACGCCATTGACAAATATCGGCCAGGTACACCAGTCCTCTGATTTCACCTTAAGTTCTAATAATAGCGCATAAAATGAGAGTCGTAGATCTGAAGTCAACAACATTTGATGAGTTAAAAGTTCCATACGGCCTTAGGGTTGCTTAAATCTGAGGAAAGTTGAAAAGGAGAAGTTACAAGAGAATACCTTAATTAATAAGTTTATCTGATCAAACATCTGTAGTAACTGTGAATCATTATAGGAAGTTCAGATTGTTTTTAGAAATCTTAGTATCCAATAGATTTCCAACTGACAACGTCTGGTAAAATGAAAACTATCTTGTAGGAGTAATAAGTAAGCCTTTTTAACAAATTGAACTTAAATTAGAAACTGTACAAGCGTACATTACTATAAATGCTGCTTTTAGTCTTGCGATTAGCGAATAAATGACAATTCATGGATTCACAACTTTGAATAAGTAGAATTCTTATCTGGAACATGGAACAACAAAAAAGACAATATTTTCGTAATCATCATGTGTGATCAACAGGTGAATTTATTGCTTCATTTTAATATTGATAGTTATATTTTCCTAAATCAAGAATTAAATTATAATGAAAGAAGGATTATTATCCTTAATATTATTTCAAGAAATGTTCAACCCAACAACCAGGTCTCAAATCCGGAACTTCGTGCTTACCGAGTAGACGTGCTTGCAATTACACCACGTTCCGTGGCACAGAAATATGTGTTTACATTAAAATCATTCACAAAATTTAAGATCAAGCTTGAATTTAATGTCTTACACGTAAATTTTCACACTTGTGTTGTTTCTCTTATATTTTTAGTCATAAATATATTAAACATACTCGCTTATTAATTCGTTTTTTGAATGTTTGTTTTATTGTCACCCTTATCAATGTTCTAACATGTTTATAAACAGAAAATATGGATTTTCTTATGTAAAATTTTTACTATAATTAAATAATGTTAAAACAAACTGAATTTTGTGAAAGCAAAAGTGTTGTTTACATTAAGAATGTTCTCGGGGAACATTTTTAATTAAATAGCCTGCAACTGATTTAGTTACTGATGCTGCTTCCGGTTTTTGTTTTTTCCCTGTAAAACATCTGAAATAATAATCAAATTATTACAATATTTAAAAGATTGAATTTAAAAATCAATTAACTATTCGATTTTTGTTTTGTTTGTACACGATCTTCGATTGTTATAATATTCTTCTCTCGTTGTGTATAATTTTGTTTATTTGATTTTGATACTGTTGGTTGTATTGACGTTGTTTGCATACTAAAACATTATTAACAAAGTTTATTGATTCTATTCCTTGTTCTTCTTGTTTTTTCCTTACACTGAACTCACACCAAATTAGTCGTCTTGTCTCTCTGACCAATTCGGTGTGGGTTAACCTCTAGACAAACTTATTGTTAGTCAAACAAATCATTTGTTTAATTCGGCATGGGCTATATTTAAACATAACAGAAACATTCCGGGCAAATAATGGTAACATAATCTATGTATTATCGCAGCATTTCCGATTTCCGATCATTAATGCCAGATTAAGAAATTATGGGCCTTGGAGCTTTTCTAACAATAAGCCAAGGCTCCTGGTCCCTCTTTGTGGGACTCATAAGAATATGAAATGTAGAATATATTTTTTTATATGCACATATATAAATTTATAAATTTTTTACATATTTCCGGGTCTGGACTAACCGGGCCTCTAAGCATGTCCTCCACTGTTGGCTTAATCCGGCATTGCCGGTCATACAACCTCAACTCCGTAGCTATTACGATTTATAATTATATTTATAAACTCAGATGCATTCATTAGTTAGTAATGTTAATTACGGTTGTATTTTTTTTGAAGAACCCTGCTTTCAGTATCTAAAAATGACTAACGCAACAACATGCTATCGAGCAGCATAGACACGTTTATTATTGTTTGATTGTCTGACTTGCCCAAATTGGTATGGGTTGCTCCACTAGTTTTCATCTATGGTCGTTTTATAGTCGTGTCTGACGGTTTTTGTTTTGCCTTTGTCGTTAGCAGTGTGTTTAGCCAATTGTTTCGTCAGTCAGACATATGACTGATTTGTTGTGGGTTACACAATTTAACCTCAGTCCATTGTTAGTTGTGCGTTTTTTTTCTCGTCCCGTCTGTCGGTCTGATTTGGTGTGAATTCAGCATTAGTTCTAAAGTATAGATACCTTTGCCGTTTGTTGTATTGCTTGATTAATATTGTTGATAGCTGTTGATACAGGACGTTTCTGGAATGTTGATGTTGTTGCAGTTTTAGAATTGTGTTTATTTTCCGCTAAAATTGCTAATTTCAATTTAGGATTAGTTTCTTGGAGTTTACTGCTAGTTTTGTTTAAAACTACACCGTGTTACTTAATATCAGTTGGATCTTTTGCTGACTGTGATGCTGGTAGAACTATTTGTGATAGATTAAAGTGTTTATCGTTATATTTATAAACTAAAATATTGTAAATTCCATCAAATATTCCATACGGATTTCTATAGATTTTCATGAATTACTTCCTTTTGTTTGGTTTTATACAAATCACAAATTTGTTTACTTAACTACAATTAACATATTTTTGATTGGAAAATGTTGACAATTGAAGGTACAGAAACGAACATCTGATTGCGTTTCAATACTTAGTTTCTCGAATTGATTGCTTTCAATAATTTTTCTACCTTTCTCCGTAATCCAAGGATGAACTTTCAACTCTTCTATTGTTATTCTTTTCTCACAATCGACCATTAAAAGTCGATTTATCATCAATTCAAACTCTTGTGATAAAGTTGATATAGCTTGACAATGAACTATGTTTAAACCTTTATTAATTTGTGCTACAAGTGTGTTACGACGTTGACATGGTGAATATTGATTAATACACTATTACGATCAATGGCAAATGGCAATTGTCCCACAACTATACCAATTCCTCTAGAATTGATTAATTTTTCAATTTATTTTGAATGATAGTTTGTTTTAAGATATAAAAGCAACGAAGAAACTCCCAAGAACAACTTCAGAACCGTATTGTTTGTTAGTAGAAAAAAGCAGCTACCGTGCAGCATACTCTGGGGAACCACAATGTGTACTTAGAGGACAATCACTCGTCCATATATTGCTTAAAGCGAAATCAACAATTTTTATCTGTATTTGAGATCTATTCAACATTACGTTCTCTCGATTTTAAAATCTCTATAACAACAATTGAAAGACAAAATTCAAAAATTTAAAATAAATGACAATTAATTAATAATGTAATAGTTTCAAGAAAAGAGATAGATAGATAGATAGATAGATAAAGTTGAATTAAATTGAATAGAATAACAAGAAAAGGACAATACAGAAAACAAATAAAAGTTTGCTTGTAATTCTTTATAACAAGGAACTACGGAATAGTATAAACAAGAGATTAATTTTATTGAGGACACATATAAAACAAAATATACAAAACTTCAACAATATGCACTTAGAGAGACCCGAACTCGATATTATGAAATTGTAATGTACAAATGACAAATGTAGAAACTTTGGTGGTTTTAATGTCGCGGTCGAAATTAATATTGCTTTGTTAAATCCAACCGGAACATTAACTACATTGTACAATATCTACTTAGTTCTGTCGAGTATCGTTTATTTTATAAAATAGACAATAGTAAAAGAACAACTAGTTCTATTAAATGTGTAACAGTAGGTGGAGGTTTAGACAAAGTAATTGTAGTTGTGTTGGAGACAAACCGGTTGAAAAGGGAACAAAGTTGGAAAACTGTACAGCAAACAACGGTTGCAATTAATCAATTTAATTTGTGTCGAAGAGTTCGCTTTTTCAGTTTCCATTAAAATCGAATTTATGCGCTTCACAGAGTGGCGTAGCGAGGAGTTTGTTTACGAGTCTTTCAAAACTATTTAGACTACATGAGGAAAAATTATTAAAAAAAAAATTCGATAATAAATTCACCCGGCGCCTCCACCATTTTCACATCATCGTTCTATTTGCGGTAGAAATACACTAATTAGTAGAGATTCGTGTTCACAAATTTGAAGTTTATGATTTTTCTTATTCATTGATTGTTGTTTTGATAAAAAAAATTGTAAAGCTATGGTATTTTTATCATCATGTCAGATGATTATCATGACTAATGCGATTTAATATGGACACACCGGCAATTTATCAACTGTTACGATTAATATACTTTAGGTTATTTAAAGAAGAATGGAATGGATGGATAAAAAATGGGCAATTGTCGTGGTGGCGACAATGATGGTAATATACCAACACATAATAGAATTAATAATGTTATATAGGTGTAGGGTGGAATTTTATATGGGGTATTTGCGTGTTCGATTAAATTGCATATTAAAATTTTCTTTCTACCGTAGCTTATTTGAAAAATTCAGAAATTTTCCATCAAATAATATCACATTCAAATGTTCTATTTTGTTTATATTTGAAGACAAAATAATACGAAAGTTTAGGATTTATTTCGTATAGAATATTGTCTTATAGGAATAGACCGTGAATTTGTTCTTCAACAACAAAGTACTGGTCCTTTTGTCACTAGTTGAATTAAAAATAAAATAAAATAAAATAAAAACAAAATTGTATAGGTATAGAATTCAACTTGAACGATAATTGTCTTCATTCTGAAAACTTAACCCTTGACTTTTCATGGAGACAGAGATTCGAATGAAAGCTTAGAGGCTTTCAAAAGTACATTTAAAACTTTTGAGTTTTAGAACGTGCTTTAAAATCGCTTATTGGACTGCAAATACAACCCCCCCCCCCTTCTTTTACAATAAGTTTACAACAAGTCTACTCAATTATTATCAGATTGTTTTATGTTACATATTGATTGTTTCTAATGGGGAGAGCTTCATTTAGTATTAATGGATTTTCTAAAAAAATCCAATTGTAATCATTCCCTCTCAATGATCAATATATACAATATATATATATGTTATACGGCAATAGTTGGTTACAACGATTTTTCATATAATGACGACTTTGCTATTACAATAAAATAGGAAAAACGTACATTGAAGCTATAACTTGGTTTTAACGTTAATACGGTCGAGTGCAGTCACGAATATAACGACATAGAATTCTTACACAAGTAAAGTGTCTAACGTAGCTAAATCCTGATCAATATCTCAACCTATGATTTTAAAGATTCTTTTATTATCTCTAAAAGAAACTTATTCACAATTCACAGTCTTCTTAATATAGCAACATCTTTGTTGAAGCTTCAACAGGAATTCAAAGTCAAAAAAATCCCTCAAATATGTTAGTGGAGACTAACAATATAGTTAGGATTGATGGCAATCAAAATAAATGGTATATTTTGATTCTAATGTAATAACAGTATAGAGACGAAAATTTGTAACTCTATTTTAAGTTATGTTCCTAACCACAGCTCTTACTAAGCATATTCAGCAAGAAACTATGCAAACTTGTTTACAAGTTTTGTCGTAATCATTGGAAGAAAGTCTAGGGGCTGTTCTGATACCCTATAAGTGGTTTATGATTCTACCGGACGAACAGTCGATCAAATGAAAATAGACGTACTATACCAATTATTAAAAGAGTATCCGTTCAAATGTCCAATTGGTATTGTTATTGCCGATTACTCTTAATATCCTTGACATGAATATTTTATAGACATGGATCTGTGGCAATGGAAAAGAAAATAAGAAATAAATAAATAAATCGAAACATACATAGTATATAGTGGTAGTAATTTTTTTTGTTTTATCTTGACTATATATCAAAACATAATTGGAGTTTAACATTATGATATTTTAACGTGTACAGAGATCTTTAAGTATAATATTAGGGAGTTTTCGTGTAAAAAACACATAACGTATGAGAGAAAATATGTGAAATATTCCAATTTAAGTAAAAAGTACCTAAACCGGGTGAATAATTCAAATATTTAACGTTGAAAATACAAACATACAGGAAACGAAATAACATAAAGTAAATTTTTGCACACGATTGACGTGTGTGAATGTTAAAAAATTCGACATCTTAAACGTTAAAATATTTTTTTTCCCTTCTGTTAAAGCAATAACAGGAAATGAAAACTAACATTTCAACAATAAGATTTTCAAGGAAAATTACGTTTGTTTATGTATTTGAAGTTAACAGGCTACATATATATACGTTTATATATATATAGTGAAGAAAAGTTATGTTAAATGCAAAACAACTCTAGAGTAAATGTTGAAAATTCTCCCAAAAGAAATCGCCACGGCATTATTCCAATTTTATATCTTCCTGTCAGAGATGGCCGGAATAGCAAACAGCCATTGAGACTGTCAATTCGACTCGAAGATGTTGCTTTCGACTCAACTCATGTCACAAATAAACAGCTCTCTTTTCAGGATAATATACAGTGTGTCCAATAGAATGTAAATTAACAAGATTTTCATGCAGAAAGAAAGAGAGAGAGAGAGTGAGATCTTCGTTGTTGTCTCTTTTATTTTGATTCGTATTGTTTTAACGGCGCCACAGTTCCAATTGTTTCACTTTAACGAATTTGGAAATTTCATACGTTTCCTTTTTAATCTATTGTCGACTTTTTCAAAGATTGATGTTATTGGTGTTGTTTTAGAAAGCGAACGGAAATACATCATATTTATGGAGCCAGGTATCGTTTGAACGGTTTTTCCGCTTCATCCGCCATTATTGTAATTTGATTTTTTTCGTTCAGTTGAAAATGCGACACGATACAATTCTGTTAAAAAAGGAAGTGAAAATTTATGGTTGGTGCATTTTAAAGTTGTGGCAAATTAAACTAACTTCAATATATTCTATCTTGTTTAAAATGGGAAAGCTTCAACATTTATGATGCGACTACAAACTATCAAATATGAATGTTGTCGTGTGCCTTTGATCAATATTCATAGACCTCAAAACCAACGTAGTGGGGTAGTTCGGATTAAGGGGTTGTCAACGGTGATGATGGCGGTGTGGAAGTACGAAAAATAAAAATCCAGCTATATGTTCGTATGTGGGGATGGCTGGTGGTTTAGGTCGTTCGGCCGTTGACAGGTGACTCAGGGATGGGCGTGCAGTTTGTGTAGAGTTGTAATTTGGCGACGGGGTATCTAATGAATTTTTCACCAACCAGTCTATACGGTCGCCGACCTTAATACACTCTCTATGCGTCTTAAAAAACGGAAAAATTTTAATTTAAAAATAACACCATCTCCACGATTGTAGATATCATAAATTTAAATATTGATTCATAGTAAAAAAAAACTGTTTTGAATGTAAAGGGGGTTGGAATGATGAAACGAGCCAAAAATTAAAAATTTGTCTTAGAAAAATGAATACGGTTTAGAAAAGAAGTTATTGATGTATTGGTGGTGGAACAGGATAGTGAATAATGGCTAGGCACGCAGGAACATATCAGAAATCTATTACCGGTGACCGATAAAAATGGCTGTGAGATCAAATGGCCGATTTATATCGCAGGCGGTACGGGTATACTTTGTTACCTATATGTATTTGGGGGACGGTCGCGACAATGACAGATGACGCTGGGCCATCCTCGGCACGGTCGACCGAGTTTTTGGGCCGGTTTATTGATACATTTCTGACGTTATTGCTTTTCTTTTGGGGGCGGCGATTTGATGATGGTGATTTTTCATCTATTCAAGTGACGCCACACAGCTACCATCATTAGTTTATTGATATATACACACCAATATTTCTCCTTGTAAGAAGTCTCAAATGAATCTATTGTCACTAGTGTTATATCTTGGAGTCATTTTTTTTCCCCCAGAATTCTGGAAGATTCCCCGATATAGTTACCAACAATGTTGTTCATAAAGTGCGTGAGTTGTGTTAAAATGTTGTAAGCTGTGCAATATTTATTCTGGACTAGAGACTTCTTTTATAGTTTTTTTTTTCATCCATCCTTTTTTTTGGTATATTCCAACGAGTTACAAATACGGCAAACTTTCTACTTGAGATAAATTCAAATCCGACGCTTTATTAATATCAAATAGCTGGCGTCGTTACAACTACAATTACTCAAAAAGGACGATCTAAAACTAGAAGTTGGCCATTCATACGCGGAAATACATTAGCATACGGCCATGAAGAGTATACCAGCCGCATAACCATTGAATCTTTACTTTTAAGGATCATATCGAGATACATAAATATTAAAAATGTAACAAGGACTCTTGATAAGTTTCCAAAATTTATCACAAATTGAAATTCGTTCTCTATATTACTTGATTTTATTTTCAACATCTTTATTTATTGTTTTTTAAAAAAATATATTCAATAAATTCCAAATTCCCATAAAAGATGGTTTTTTTTTTCGTTAACACTTTCTGGAAAAATGCTCCAGGGATCTGGATATACCAAAGTCATTCGACGATATGGCAATTGCCATCTGTCGATTGTTCGAGACTAGAGTTCATTCGCAACATTACGATAAGTATGTGCCAGGATAAGTAAAGGATGACGGGTGATGACGCTGATTCTCCGCCTGTTCGTATCTTTCAGTTTTCAATGTCTCCTATATGTATGTTCTTATATGTGTATGTGTATGTATGTGAATATTTCTGGGCTTGCTGCTGACTTTGCTGGCCACTATCTTTAGCCCTAACCTATATTGATCACGATTGGATAGAGAGCAAACTCAGCAGTTCAACTTGTGGTTGGCGAGCAAACTTGAAAAAAAAATAATAAAAATAATAGAAAAATAGAAGAATGGAAGAAAGTCTTCCACCAAGAATAACCACCTGAATCTATCGAATGCAACATCAAATCTGGACATTTTCCTTACGGAAAGAAGGCAATACAACTATTCGAATTGAGAAAAACTTTTAAAACGTATATATAAATCGTTTCTTTCGTCCTCTTTCAACAACTCAATTCAGAAAATGTGTTTACATCAACATTCTTAGATCTTGTTTTCTCATTTTTCTCAATACAATCAACTTTAACATTATTACTAGAATTCCATCATAATGATTAAGTGACAAGAAAAATTAATTGAAAGAATATTTTCGTTACACTCCCTCTACCATATCCCGTCCCGTAACACTACGTACGCGTCCTTAAATTGCACATTCATTGATTTTCGATCGGTCCCCAACGTAACAGTTAATTTAGTACCACCAATCGTAACGGACACAACTTGTGAATTATTAACTTGTACATTCAATACAAAACTGTCTTATTATTATTATCAATTGGAAAAGATATAAATCTAGAAAGGAAATTGCAACAAAAATTCACTTTGCTTAAGTTTCAATTTTCGTTCAATTGAGAAAAATTCCGAATTCTTATAGTAAAAGCGGCATATATTGGTGCTATCTGAATACAGATAGCCCATCAGGTTTTCTAGCTTCATATATGTGTGGCAGACAGAATTTTATTGGTGAACATGCGGCGATAACTACAGAACTCGCTAAATTTTTACGTCAATAAATTTTATACGTTGTCAAATATGGGATTTTCATTTTTTTTTTTTTTTTGGTTTTAAAATCTACCATATAAACAATCTGTAAACTAATATTAAAGTGTAACTGGTGTGTTGGATATGTAAGTGTGGTGGTATACTTTTCAAACAGGAAACTATACATACACTTTCAAGTATCAGGATGGAACGTTTAGTTCAACTTTTCAGTGGTTTGAAAGTTACAAAGTTGCAAAACGATAAAATCAACTAATTTATCTGCCAATATATAAATTGAAATTTCTTAATAACATAATTGTAATTCATTACTAATTCCAGTTTTATGAATTAAAGTTTAAACGGACAATACGTTTATTCGCAGAATAATCAATAAAACAATGCAATTAAATCGATACAAATTACGTTAGCATGAAACTTAGGAAAGAAAGCTAGTATTGATTCATTGAACACTCAGTTTATTCAGATTCGGCCGGTATGGCTTTCCAAATGACAATAACCAAATGGCTGTGTCCGTGAATAGATCTGTTTAAGCAAATTAATCGTAGTCCTACTTGTAAATTATGCTCAGTACACTTACCCCTAAAATTATTGTTAGGGATTTTTGTATGTGCTTCGTCAGCAGAGAGTGCATATCAGATTTAAGACTTATTTAGGTAAAACTCTGGAAATTAAGTTCAACAAAAAGACACCCGTTAAGTGGTGTAAACAAATCTACTTATATCACATTCTTAGGTTTATCAAGTCAAATTAGAATAGACAGACTATTCAGTAAAACAAAATGATAACTAAGTGTTCAAATCGTTTAAATTACTTATAAACTATCTATCCCTGTCCGTTGTTCAATATCGTATATTGTAGGTTTGTAATGGGATAGTTTGTAATACATTTTAAAACCGATATTTAACAGTATTTCAAGAAAATATAAAGCACGAATATCCAACTATACATTTGTATTTTATTCATTAGATAATTACAAACACTCAGTTAGAACCGAGGACAAAATCATAAATTGTTTATAACTAGAACAACATCAATATAGATGGAGTTCCGTGACCTAACATAATATGTTTTGTATTATATGATTACAGATCGATTTCTATTTTACGTTACCCATATATTATTTTATTTAGTAAAATGTTGTATATTCAAATTAGATATTGAAACGATTTAGCTGCAAAATTACAAATAATAGAAAACAGTTATTTTAAAATCAATTTTTCTTCTACCTTATATTAAAAAAATACTGTTTGTAGTATGTAATGATGAAATTGAATTACGAATTTAACTAAATCAATTCACTTTTTACTCATTAATTTGTTCGATTTTGGTTTTTGGGTCGACACTAACGATCTATTCATAGTGCTATGCACGTGTTCCGGACACAACCTTGTTTGTCGGAGAAAATGTTTTCAACTTCCGTTATATATACTCAGAAACCATCCGGATTTATTCTAACGGAAACGATCTATTTTGATTGATAAATAGAACAAATGGGCATTTCTACACACTTAAGCATCAATTAAATCATCTTTCTGCCATAGGAAAATTTCACTCTTTAACTATATGAAGTGTGATTGTGCGAATGTACCACTTTAGTATTGTGTAGCGACTCATTACTTTCAGTTTGATTACTTTTAACGCCAATTTCAGCCGTTTCTTCCAAATAGTCTTGCAGATATAGTAATGAATGGACTATTCTAAAAAGTACAATAGCAGACAATATCTGCAACAATTTCTGTTAATTTGAAGCGTGAAAAAAACGAGATGTTGTACACATCAGAGTGAGAAAATGAACACCAACGTAAGTGCAACCTTACTTAAGAGACCTTTTAGGTAAATCATTCTATATATGTTGGTGAGAAGAGAGAGGCTTGTCGTTCCCCAATTTTGGCACAAGAAATCGAGTAACATACAAAAACCCCATTTAAATACTAAATTTAAACGAGTCTTATTGGTTGTTGGATCTTTTTCTACAGTCAACTGAGCTTTCAAATATGTTGAATGTTATCTAGTATGATGGTCTGTAGGAAACTACATTTCTAGACAGGAAATTGGTTCCTACTTCATTGTACTTGCTAGAAATATATAGATCATAGATATTTTAATAGTGAAATGTGGAAAATAGGAAAATTGTTGTCAACTTGCAGGAAATTCTCATATCGTATGAAACTTTCGTAACAATAACAATAGTAATAGTAGTAGTAGTAGTAGTAGTAGTAGTAGCGAATAACAACCTTACTGAATTAAAATTGAATGTGTAAAGTTTAAAATGGTTAATTGTTAGAAAGTGTTTTTCTCAAAGGTGCAATTTACAATAGCCACACACAATTGACGCTAGCAATTTCATTATGGTTTTCAATTAACTCAATTTTTGTGACGCACGTTTAAACGACCACGTTCCCAAAGAAAATCTTCCACAATGAAACTAATTTGTAGTAGAAATGGGTCAATACTGTTCTCTTCTTAGTGATTAATAGATGAAAACAAAAGAGAGAAAAAATTAAAAGACTCATGTTTCTTTGTAAAGTAGAAACCACCATCATCATCATCATCATCATCATTTTTATGAAACTTGGTAATTAAAAAGGATAAGCTGTCATCACATTTCTAGAACAATCAATATCTACTCAGTTTGCTGGTATATTTACTAAGAACACGTCCGAAACTTTTTTCCACGTAGGCCCCCTTATTGCATCAGTTCTTTTATTCAGAAAATAGGAACTTGGGGTGCTGCTCTGGCAAACAGATAAGAACACACAATGGGAGGGTCGGGTTTCGATGATGAATACGCGCATCCATTTCATCCCCTTCTGTTCTCAATTCTAAAGGATAACTGAACGTGAATCGTTGTAATATTCTCTAATTGTAAGGTAAATTTAAATAATGATAATAAAAAGTTTCCAACTTCTTTATAAATGTAATACAGGATTACAAATGAAATTTATCGAAATTACAAGACAGTAAGAGAAAATTGTTGCATTGTAAAATTGAAGCCAAATACGCTTTAGACATTTATAACACCACTTTTGCTCTAACAGCGTTCACTACGTTGCTAGAACACGCGTCAGAGCTTTAAAGCTCACCAAATCCCCACAAGTTCTTCGTAGATATAACGTAAATTATTCGATTGCCAACTGAACATCGGCTTCCAACAAAACGGTGATTAATATTCAACAATGCTAAAGATGTTGAACGAGGGGTGGTACATTTTGAAAATACAACCCTTCCAACACAAATCTTTGTATCAAAAACTGATTATTTTACAACAAAAATTTTCACCCTTTCCAATTAATTAAAATGAGAAGAATGGAAAGTTTATAAAAGTGTCATCAACAGTAATAACGAATAAAGAATACAGCCCGAAAAGACAATGTACACAAATACGTTTATCTAGTAGACAGACAAACAAACAAAAAAAAAACAAACCGGAATCATCAATTACTTGTATACCGATTGTACAGCAATCACATCTGTTGGACCATGAACGATGCAATCCGGCTGGAATAAATACACACAGCTTTAAAGTTCGGGTAACATTGGTCGAGATCTGCCAATAAAGCTGTCCACTATGTTGCAACGACACAGTAATACATGGCTGAACATTCATCACAAACTCCCAAATGAAATGAGCAATAAATAAAATGCCTGCAAAGTCCGTTGGCGGCTATCTATCACCACGCGGTCAACTGATCGAGTCGTCGCCCCCCAAAAACCCCATTCAACATCTAACAAAACGGTACAAAAGATGCAGGTGAACAGCTATATATATGTTTAACAAATTAATTAAACAGTCAATATAAACTTTTTAATATAAATTAAAAGTTTTAATAGTGAAGTTATCCATTATAAATCGGTAGAAATCACTGATTTGTCATTTTTATAGAATTTGCATTTGTTACTATTGTGTGTTACACTCAGCTACCGTCTCCATTAAAACTTTTAACATTTAACTCCAACTTTTTAGTTAGAAAACTTTTGACAGTCCTTATCTAATATTATTGAACTAAGGAAGCTCCAATGTTGGCCAAGTCTATCATCATTATTAATATATTTAAAACTCAAATAGTACGTTTATAGAGCAAAATCTACCTCTATCATTACATAAACAAGTTGATTATAGCTTTAAAATAAACTTATCATCAGATATCGATGATAAATAGCGTTTTTATGGGGAGTTCATAATTAAATCATGTGTAATTATTGTCAATTTTCTCATTGATATGAATGATATAATCGTTCTATTTGCATTCGATCAACTTGACTTTAAAAAAGGACAAGTGGAGAGATGCAGAGAATGAGAGAGAGAGACTTATTAGATGGTAGTAACAAGTTATCAACTATTGTATCTTGAAAATTGCCTTAAAAGTTAAGTGAGCGAGATTAAAATAGATCGAAGATAAAAAGAATACGCGATATCAAAGAAAATACACATAAAGGAACATTGGGAATATTAAAATTTGTTTACTTATTTGTTTATTTATTTTTATGATTTATATGATGGAAGTATCTTGTATTTCTGTTTTTTTTTCTCTCTTCTAAAATACAACTCGAACATCATCTATTATGACGACTGTCGGATTTATTCACCTGAAATGTGTTATAAAAAAGATCGTATAGATAGCCGCCGAACGTATTTCATTTCAAACTATATATACGTATACGTGGCTAGGCTGTTTCACAAATCATCCGGAACTTCCGGTCGAATCCGTTTCTCCCATACATATCCATCAATCATCGACTACTACACTCTCTCTGTGTGTATGTGTGTGTGTATGTGAGAGAGAGAGAACAAAATAGAAATGAAAAGAGAGAAGAAAAGAAGCAAAGTAACGAAAAATTCGAACACTCTTCCTATTACAATTCCAAATCAGATTAGATGATCCTTTTCACAGTATCATTCAAATTTTGTTCTTATTTATTATTTTTTTCCTCTTGTTTCTAATCGTGTCATTCCCAATTTTATTACCCAACATCCATCTAGAGAAAATTTATCGGAATATATTAGCAATTAAATTCGATTATTCAGTCGCAATGTCGCGCCAAATCCCTTATCCTAGACTGTCATATTTTACAGTGGGATGCACTCAAAGACCACAATAAACAGACGACACTGTACACTTAAATGTAGGACGACCTGGACAAAAAACACGAAATTTTCGAGGATTGTATGAAATACTGTGTACTGATGCAGGCAGTTGCTATGAATATATTCATGGTTTAACAGCCGTCATAAACTAGGGATATTGCGCTTCCTTATTAAATCTGCATGTAAAGTGTTTAGATTCATCGGAACAAAAAGGAACTTATAGTGCAAGGACGACGACTAGTTTGAATAAATCCGGATAAACATCGAAAAAGTTATCCATAAATTTC
>JAZBGY010000007.1:46215-87040 GCA_037414755.1 Lydus trimaculatus
TCTCGATTCTTCGTTATTCCCTTGGCGTCAACCCGTCAGCAATTATCCAAGTTAATCAATCAGAAGGGTGCAAGGGTTAGATTCTTAATCAGCCTACAGGAAACCTTCTATCCTGATCTGTTACTATCTGGTTTAGGTTTATAGACACTTCACTCTTAATTTTATTACCTTCACAATCTCTCAAAAATTTTCGCTAAACTCAATTAGTTTCATTGTAAAGTTTAGCAAAATTTCCAATATTAATTTAGTTGGACAATAGTACTGCATTTTTTCTTGGATAAATGAAAGGCATAATCTAGTGGTAAAGTGGAGAATTTTAGTTGAATGTTGGCGCGTGAGCCGGATGAAAACTAAGCGATTATCAAGGTTTTGGGTTAGATGTGGAAGGAAGAGTTGATTAAGCGATGGGTGCACGCAATTTGGTGGTTTAAATGTACATGATGGCCGTATATTCCAGATTAAAGTTGTTTGTTGGAACATGTTTGAGGATAGGGGCGATTCTGACAAAGTACTTTTGCGTGAGAGAAGTTTAGAAATGAATATATATATGTCTTCAACATTATTGTTAACTATTAGTCTTACAGAACAAAAAAATCATGTCTAACTCAATTTTTACATTTTGAATTATCGGTCATAGTTCATTTTAGTTACCGTCAGTTTCAACAAACCGTGTTACAGGTGTTGTGTATGTATGCTCGATAAATTTGAAATGAGCTTGGATTCCTGTAGCTGTGTTGATAATACGCTGGAATGGTTTCGTGGTCTGAATTTACAGTACAAGCAACTTCATGACAGAATTTTAAAGCTCCTCATTGTACTGTAAATTCAAAGAACATTTGAAACAAATTTTAACACATATCTATTGGTCAATAGTATAAGAAATGAATATTTGCAATATTTTGTTAATTAATCATGCTTAAAACAATGTCAACAGCAATTGGGAATGAAAAGAGTGATGTAAACGGAAATTTTCAATAAACAGTGTATATCTACTTTAACGAAATTGGTATGCCAGACATTGCGACGATTTTATTTACAAAACCTTTCAAGCAGCATCGAATTAAGTTCCGACAGAGGACAACAATGACAAAGGCCAATTTCAACTAAAATCCTCTACATATCTTCCTGGTATACAGAATTGTGTGTTCTAAATTCCAATACAAGAGAAATACGTGTGTCAAGTAAAAGATAAATAATAAAATTCATATGGTGCATTTACCATTTTTACAACACACAAATCCAATTGAAATCAACAAATTTCATATAAATTCACTTTACAGAAGACGAAGCTCCTTTATAATATAATCTCATCTCGTTTTTTTTTCTTCCTTCTTTCTTCCTTTTGGATTGAATAAATGAAGGCTATCGCCGTAGGCAAAGGAAGCGTCCATCTGAAAGAAGATCCAACTTATGGTTTCCGGTCTCTATTCCTATTGTAAGAATCTTGCATTGATGCATTGCAATATCTACCAATGTAGAATAGAATGGATAGATGTGGATAAATAGCTAAAAAGAGAAAATCTGATAGAAAGATAGATCTATGTTGAATGAAATAAATCAGTTGGATCGTGGTGATGGAGGCGAAAACGGTTGACAATTTGAACTGAATTTTCGGTTGAATTCCGAAAAGTAAAACTTATTTCCTTGAACGAGTCTAGTGAATGGAGATGAACGGAGATTTCAATAGGAATCCAACATCGCCTTATTTAGAAGGACACATCTAACAAACAACCTAACAGGGATAGTCCACGTAGTGACTATCTCGTTCGTTTCAGCATTGACAAAAGAAAACAACTTTATTCTAATCTGACAAGTGATAACAAATGGAATGAACATCCACAATTTCAACAAAAATTGTGTATTCTCAAACTGATGTAAATACGGTACAAATATCAAAAAGTGTCATATGCAGAACATTGAGTTGTTGTTGAGGTGAAGCGATCACGATTGTTCTGAATTTTTTTCAATCTCCTACTTTGTATTCGCTTCAACGTTTGATCGATATTGTCATGAAATTTTGCTTGAAACTTGCCTTAACAGAGATATTTACTAAACATCCATAGTTGACTTCTTCAAAGTCTAATATTATTAACTAAATAGTTGCTTAAATAACCCTAATAATGATGTTAAAACAAATATCCCACATAAACCATTCCTCTATACATCAATAAAGTCAACTTGTAATTACGTTAAGTGATATTTGTGTTTTAAGAGAATTTAATTAATATGCCAAAAGATGTAATTTTTGTGCCTTTATGTATATTATGTTGAATCAATTGATTCCTGGTTGAACATCATCTTCTCAATATCCTAGATGACTTGGTGAGGCGCCCCTTCAACGCACACTTGATGGATTGCTCGACAAATATTTTAGTATTCAAACGAGCCGATAAAGTTTCGCGAGTCGGCAAAGCGTCCGTATAATTGGATGGGATTGAATTTAGCGTTTTTTTCCTCGTTTCTCTTTTCTCTTTTCTATATTTTCCTTTCGACAAACTTTTCCAGTTTTATCTCTCTCTCTCTCTCCCTTTCTGTGTATCTCTCGTTTTGTATACAGATCTGTTAATACAGCCACCCCTGTCTATCTACAAAAAGTGTTCCATCATCGTCGCTCCAGTTTCAGTTCGAGATAATGATTGAGTTTTGAGTGAGTCGCCGGAAGGAGAAGTAAATTCGATTAATTTATCAACGGATTCGGATCAACAGCCAACAACAAGGACATGTATAAACGCTTGTCGAATTGATTAATGTCCTCCAAATTACACCGATTTTTGTATACGATGTTGAAACATCAAAATGTTAATTTGTGGAATCATTTCAAATATGTGTGTGTGTATGTGTGTGTTTAGATTGGTGTGAGATCGAAATGTTAACCGAAAATTTCATTTAATTCCAACAGATCAACAACACCCCATCATCGAAGCAAGACGATTGAACGAGGGAGAGAAATGTCGATTTTCAATCAACGATACGAATTTTCTTTATTATAGAACAAGCAATGTTATGATCACCCGGCGCATCCACCATTTACTTATTGCAACACTCGTAGAGGACTAATAGTTGATCTTTTATTTCAGTTCAACTTGTTTCAGTATTGATTCGTTTTTTCAATGCAGCTTTTGAAAAATTCACCACTCTATTTGTCGTTTTATTTCAATCGGTTATGACACGAGTAATTTAGTCATCAAACCTCATCAAATCCTGCACATTGCAACGATGCAAATACAAGAAAACCTCTTCAATATTTTATAGTTTTTTAATTAATTATGTTGTTTACAATTCAGTTGTCGTTATTCATTTTAATGAATCATAAAAGATCCGTATTACATTTGAACATTCAGATTTGCATTCAATCGAAAGCAATAAAAGTTACCTACAAAATAGAAATTACAAAAATAAAATGCACAATTTGAAGGGTTAATAAAAATTGTTGCAATTCCAACAAATACATATAGAGTAGTTTTAGTGTAAAAATAAATGTTTATTGTTTTGAATCTTTGCATTTGCTTTTTCGGAATAAAAGAAGCCAGAATCCACTTTAACTCTCTTGTTGAATAAAAGTTACAATCGTAGACGTTTGTTGTATGCACTAGCGAAAATGTTGCAGATTCAAGACTAACATAAATAACATACAAGTGAATGGAGGAATGTCTGGCTAATATTGTACGTTTAGATAGCTATAATAAAATTCAATACTATATTGATGTTTTTTCTATGTACACATAATTTTGTTTAAAAAAGAAATCCTAAATAAAACTAATGGAATTGAAGAAGTAGTCTTGTATATTTGTAAAAGACGTAAACAAATAAGCGAAAAGAAGCAACTAGATGTTAAGTATTTGGTTAGTGTGAATAGATTTCAAACCAAATCTGTCAACATGAAAACTACAAGTATAGAGATAGAAGGAATCAAAAATAGAAGAAGGATAACGACAATACCAATCTCACGCTCTCAACGATCGTTGAGAACCTATTCAAAAGGAAAAGTTATCAGCAACGAACTGACGTTTTACTATCTTTTTATCTGCTTTAGTTGCCGAAATTCTGATGAGAATAGTACCTAACTCTTATTATAATATGATCAGTGTAAGTAAAGCTTTTGGAATTTCAACAATGTTTACGTGCAGCACAAATTAGGACCACTGATACTACTTTTTAATAATGCTGCTATTTACCTATGTACAATTCGAAGACTGTGCGACAAAGCTGAAACAAATTGTCGTACATAAATCCTAGCTGGGCGTTCTTCCAACTTTCCCTAGCATTGTCCAACAATGAAACAGCAAAGATCACCGCCGGCTATCAGTTCAGTAACTAAATAATATACATTATCAGACATCTGGAAATAGAATAGCACCGAATAAGACTGAAAAATGGAATTAAAACTGAATAACACAGTTATAATAACAACAATAACAAATACAAAAGAGACTGTAGTTTCAGTTAATTAATTAAAACTACACAGTTTTAGCTTGAGGCATTTCAAAAATATTCCATTTGAATAGTTTCCAGTTTATTGTATTAAAAAAAAAAATCGATTTTTATCTATTGTTCTGGTTTTACCTAAATTAAGATAGAATTTAATCTTAAATTGTAAACTGTTTTACAATTGTTCTGTTGTAAAACTATTCGAAAGCTTAACAAAGGATTAAAATCTCTTCTGAATTGTGTGTTTGAACATTTCTCTATCAGTTTCTATTCTATAATACAAGAGACCCCTTTTATCTATATGTTCATACCCAAATTTCGTTTAGGATGCTATAAAATCGCCTGGTTAACCCAAATACCTAAACCTATACTAATAAAATGTCGTATAAACCTTGATTACTTTATATATATATATATGTGACTGTTACCACAATACAAAGCTCTGTTTTGTATTTCAATTGTTAAATAACTGAAATTTGTTTCTCTATAATTTGAAAATTGTTATTAACAATAAATTATTCTACTACAATTGAAGTGGTAATAAAAATCTAGTCATTTTTAATATTTCAACGTAAACATAAAAATCTCGAATTGTGCACAAGATAAATGTTATGCATTGTCCACTTGAATTTCTCTTGATTAAACTATACTGAATCAAAATGAACATAACAACATTCTTCTGGGAGCATATATTTTTTTTTCGATTTTATAACGTCGTAATTCTGTTTTCCGGTACTCAACAATCAAATGTGTATTCAACCAAAATTGACATAAGTAATAGATTTAACTAATGACTACGAAGCCATAAAGCTTTACAACTAAAAGTCAACTAAAATAAATTGTAGATAGTTAAAAATTTAACGTCTAATGTCTTCCTTTCTTTCTTTCTTTCTTTCTTCCGTCCTTTCATTCCCTTTTGTATTATGGCATTTTCAACTATTTTCAATTTTGATGATGATGCACTCGAAATCATTCCCATAAAAATGGACATTCATGCTTTTAATGTGATTAAGTTGATTGTTGTTGACAATCATTGTATAAATTTAAATTTTCAAATTAATGGTATTTCTTTATATCTTAACAGATAATAAATTTTAAAAGATATAAAGATTTTTTGAAATATAAATAGAATGAGATACAGGAAAATATTGGAAAAGCTAATTCGTAAACATAATGCAGATGAGAGAGTTTGAATAGGACTACCAGGCATTTCTCTAGGGGATATCCGAGAGTTCGTTCAAAAATTCACTAAGAAAATAACAATCGCAACCGAGAAATTTGCTTTGTATTTTAATGTGAAACAAAATTACATTTCTATATATATGTCAGATATATTTTATTGTCACTTGTCGAATAAATAAAAACATTATCAAATAGAATATTATTGATTTCTTGATACCATGTAGTTCATAATGAATCTCCAACATAGATGTGTTGTCCCCTAGTGCAAGATTACGAAATGAGAACGAGAGATGAAATGGAAAATGTTGAATTAAAACGCACATCAACTGAATGAGGGTAAGAAAACGTAGGGGGTGACAAGAGAGGGAGTTTCTCTTCTTTAATGTTTATACACCTCATTCTATCTCACTCTTCAACTATACTTCTTGACTGTGATGAGTTCCATCACGGGTATACGCGATTACGTTTTAGTCCCGGGGGTGTCCCGGGCTTTAGGATCGCCTTACATGTCTTCTGACAGCCGTCGAGCTTACGACTCGATTTGATTAATCCTCCCTTTACCCATAAAAGCGAACGTTGCTTTCAGCGGTGCACATATCTTCTTTGCTAGTAACAATAATTCATTGAATCAAACGAAAATCGTTTGCATCTTATAAATGATTGTATGTGTAAGAAGTGGAATTTATAACAATTGGCGAAGAATTTCGTTGATTGTGTGCTAACAATCTCGATTTGAAAGATTTCACCAACAGTATTTTGATCTTTGTCCTTATTCGTAGTTTTATTGCATTGTCAGTGGTCAACATTGTCAGTTTCTTATTGGACACAAAGATTTCAATCTATACGCTCTTGATAGATAAAGCGACAAGGCAAAGTTTAATTGATGACAAGGCAAAATATTCAACATTCAGTATACAATGTTGAAGATTCTTCTAACACAAAATACAGTGAATTTATTTTCAAGATTAATCAAGTAAAAAGTAGGCCCACCATTTTAATTCCATTTTACCTACCGTTACTCTTTGTGTTACATCTCTAAATTCGTAAACAGCTAATCAGCTAATTGACACTTTCTCCATTTTTAATCCTGTATTTTCTAATTAATCAATCTCTTTTATCCAATACATTCCTCTTTTAAACCTACCTTACAATTACGGCAAATTATAATACAATCGAATAACTCATCTATATAGCATCCATTACTATTACAACTATGATGGATGTTTCATAAAATGCGAATATAAACGTTGTATTGGGGCTACCCTCGGCTTAGAGCATCTGATGCGTAATTTTGGGGTTATTCACTAACACAACCCCCTCTTCTGTCCCTGACGACATCAATAATGCAACCTCGAAAACTGGTAGGGTATCTATCTCAAAATGAGGATGAGACACAAGTATATAGGGGTAGGTAGATGGTTGGTGTGTACGCATTTGCCTATGATGCATGGCTAATTATAGTGGATAAATGTTACCGGTAGAACTATAAACTTTAATATGTTAGCGCCTTGGGTGGTGTTTGTGTTCTCTATTCTTGGTTGTAACATCCTAGCTATATCACTAGGGCAAAGTTTCCACTTTCAATTAACACGTAAATACTTAAAGAAGAGGAAATTGAATTTTTTTTTTCGACCCGTATAGTTTGAAACATTGTATTCGAGTTTCTCTGTAGAGATTCTTTAATTTGATTGACGTCAATTATTCGGCTGCCACCTGAAACAAGATCAAAGAAAAAAGAAAATTATTTTGTTTTTGTGTTTTATAGCTTCAAACAGATTTAAACAATCGTTTGTAGTTCTTAGGCATTACCACAAACATTTTCTTAACTCAATTATTCAAACAAATCTTCACTCTAATAACATCAGACAAACTCCTACATTAGCTTATAGTGTCAAATTAAATGTAATAATATTGTAGATATTGTGAAAGATTACCTATAAAGGAAATCTATAGTGTTAAAGTTATCAAAGTTTCCTATGTTAATTAAATATTGTTTGTAAGTTTAGTAAGGAGTTGGCATGTCATGCATCCATGCATGCATGCAACGTTTACTATAATAGATAACATGCCAAGAGGATTTATTAAACTCTCTCTCGTTTATTATACAAAGGAGTCTTCACTTTGGAGTTTGTTAAACAACTCAACACTGGTTTACTTCCAATGTTAGTCAAGTGATAATGAGTTACTATCATGGACGTGACTGTTAACGAGCCGTTTAATTCACATACGGCCATTGTTTACTTAATATGTAATTAATAATGTTGTTGTTGTTGTTGTTGTTGTGCAGGTTTAATGAAAGATGTGCTGAAAACTTAACATATACTTCAACTTTGAGTGCAAACATTGTTATAATAGAATATGCAGAAGCCGCTCATCGAGGTCTTAAACCCAAGGAATACTTGAAACATTTCACTTTTCCGTGGAAGAAGAGGAATGACATAAACATGAAATCAACAGTTGTATACAATTGAAGTTTTGTTCTATAAATCGATTTCAAATATGAAATATGAACAGAATTATGCTGTGTAGAGGATGATAATCAGTTATCCAGCTGCCGAAATTATAAAGCAACTTGGTTAATCTGTCGTTGTAATCTTGAATAAAACATTATCCAGTCCAAGGCGTGTCCTTAATGCATTACTTGACAATGAAATGGAAAAATCGATTATTCCAATTTAGTCGAATACATTAATGTCTCAGTAGTTGCTTTCAACTAAACTGAACTGTATTACAAGCAATTTGCCTGATTGTTTTAAAACTTTACAATAACGCACATGTTACTTTTCAAACAATTAATGCAGTTTTGAATACTAACAGTTACGTGTTGATCCACATTAAAGAAATACTATCTATACTAGACGTACTTTAGAATTATAATCATAGATATATTGGAAATAACTGATAACAGAATAGAGAGATTGGAAAGTTGTCATTACTAATTTATTTAGTTCACCATCACTGATATTTGATTTGTTAGACCTGATAAAGAAAAGAAAAAAAAAAGAAAACAGCACGACGAATCTACATCAAAGTCAGAAAAGTGAATACGGTAGCAAGAAGATTTCCTAGTTGAAACCAACCAACCAACCAAGCTTTCTTCGGTATTTCGCCGGCAATCCAATTTGAGCATTTCAGGTTTCCGATTTATTGGCTCTTGAATTAAATTTTAAATTCAACGACGGTCTACAAATAGTAGGGGCTGTATATTCAAATTGCGAGATATATGCCATAGCTTGAATTGGGACTGAGGCGCACGCGGGGATGAATTACAACAGAGAATCACTCTAGTCGTTTACGCCACCCTTGCAGATTACTGAATTAGGTTACAGAGAGAAGAAAAAAAAAAGAGGAAGAGGAAGAAAAAAAACTGCGAGAGACGAAAGTATCGTCATCATCGTTAGGTTTGCAGTTGTCAGTTTTCACATTTAGTGACTTTTTTTTTGTACTTTTTCTCATTTCTCAATGTTGATGTCGCTTGACACGTCATCATGTCCGCAATTATTCCATGATTAAACATAATCGCATTAGGATAATTTAATCTACTAACAACGTCACCTTCAAAATTGATGTATTGAAGTATTGTGCCGTTGATGTGATAGCATCATCAGTAACAATGCTGATGGTAGGAAATGGGTGGTGGTGGTGTAGTTCCGTATTAATTCGCTTGCCTTATTTTCCACTATAATTATAAAGGACAGAGTTCGCTCATCAAAACAATTAATTTGGGGTGTTTTTCAGCTGCCACCTTCGACTGGTGTTGCTGGAGACGGAGCTTTAATTAAACTCCCCAGTGTTTGCGTTGATGGTTTTTTAATAAGTTTTTATTATTAATTGTCGGACACAATAGTGGAACACCTGATTTCGTTCGGCTTTTATTTATTGTTATTATTATTATTTATGTGAATAATATTGAATTTCGATTTAAGAGTATCGCTTGTATTGTTAACAATATTTGGAAAAACCGCACATTACTCATATAGTTGTGAGGTTTTCCCCATTCTGTCACTGTTCCGACAAATATAACACCACAACTAGTTCAAGTCGTCTCTAAGGACTTGTATCTCTTCAACATAAGTTGAAATTTTGCAAACTGTTGGTTATTATACCATCCATAAAGTTTTTCTATGTTCAGAATATCTCTTAACAATATACGCACAAGCATAATATCATCATTATCATCATTTTCACGCCCTCTCATTATAATCAAATTTCGTTGGTTTTACATAATTAGGGATCGTAGTGCGTTTGATATTGCTGTTGTAAGCGCATCAGGACCCTGAAAACCCATTTGCAATTCATTCTAAGAGGACCTAATGGGCTCCACCAACTGTAAGCGATTGGGTTTTAATTGGTTTTTCATTGGTTTAGAACCCAAAACATATTATTGTCGGATTTTCCTTTAATTACTTCTACAATAAGTAAGTTAATAAGAATTCATCTAATAGTCATTATTGAATATTGTGAGACGAGTTTGGAATAATGGTGAAGGGAAAACAACTACCAAAGGACAATTTACCTTACTCAATTATTCACAATTTGTACCTGTGTAACTCTCTCACTTCAGGAGGGTTCTAATGTTCCAATTAACTACAATGTGTAATTTATGAATCTATTTAGGTACATTTTCAAATTGGACCAATATTGAACGACTAGAATTAATTTCTTTTCTAATCAATGTTTTTAACAAAATTCGAAAGTATTGTAGATCGCAAATTGATCAAAATTACCGATAATAATATAGTCAGTCTTTATATTTGGACCCTCTTTATGTGTTATGAGTCATCGTGAGCCCCAGGTGGTAGTGGACTAATTCCGAGTGTTAGAGGAGTTACCCCGTCGATCGGAGGGCGGCCGACAATAAAACCGCATCAGGGTTTTATGAGCGGTGATAGCAACTGCTTCACTGTTTCAGTGAGATTGATAATTTTTACGAGCTACCATATAAAACAGGAGCCAGTGAAAAGGGATGGATGGGAAAATCACCCACTAAATCATGCCGTTTTTCTAAATCGTCAACAATGAGAATACTGTCGATAATTCTATAAAAGGACTTTATTTGATTCTTTGTAGAAAATTCATAAAAATATAACCAAAAAAAAAATCTATAAATTTTAAGATGTAGTCAGTTGTATTTTACGTCTATAAAATCAACTCATGTGGTAAAGTTAGCGAATAAAAGGAATTTTGTTGACGATACGAAATTGGAATTTCTTTGTAATTGTTGTCTTACAATTTATTTGTTTTATTTTTAGAATATAGGAACAAAGTAAAGAATGTAAGGGATGCAACAAGATATTTATCGTCTTAATATTTTCAAACATATGTAGTCAACTACGGACAATTGGCTCGTAGCCATACGTCCAAGAATTATTATTGTGGACATTTGCTGGCCAAAATTCGTTGTTGAAATATTGGATACTTGAGATCGTTTCATTTACTTTTTATTTACTAAATGATGGTTCATTTATTGAGATCGAGTCAAGTAAAAATATCCAATAACCAATGTTTTACGATTTTTATTCAGTGTTTTATATTTTGACAATTTTAAAATACTTACGCCTGAGAAAATCAACCTACTACAGAATACATGTCTATTGCCATACTTTGAATATGTGACCGATTCTTTGAGAATACGGTATATGGTGAAAATTCTGTATATTTTCACAGATACCCAATGGAAAATCGTATCATAAAACCCAATAAAAATTGTTCAATCATGCACGAAATCTATACGTAAGATTTGATACAAGAATTGATATAAGAACCAGTAAATTTTCTTATTACTACATACGTGTGCAAATAGATCTTACCAAAACGACAAACTTTACAGATTTATGACCAGAATTAATTAATTGCCCTTGTCATTTGTTACCGTGTCATTCCACTTTCACTTAATGACTTACATGTCAGCATACTGGCAGTCCCTAAACCTCGCAAGTTCAATAACAGAATATACGATAGATGCACAAAATCAAATAGAAATGCTAAATTTTATAATTATTTTCGAACCAATGCTATTCTTTGATAAAACGGCTCGTTTTAGTCTAATGATAAGTGAAAGTCTTCCATTTGATCCGTTTTTGCTACGTCTCATGATACAGCTTAACCATAATTATTATTTTAATTAGTACCTTGGAGGCGGCGGCGTCGTTGAAGGCGAACACTGATTTCGAGTGTAATTTGGCCGCGCCTGTTGTAAATCTACACGCACACACACACACACACACAGAGACACACGCACGCACTCACACACATACACACGCAATTACTATGTTTTAGTCATAGCTAAAACAACACACTAACTTCTAGGGCTTTAGGGAGAAAATGTGGGTGACACGACCTTTGCGGTTGCTCTTTCTATACTGCTTTCTCATTACTGAAAGTGATGTAGAATTAAATACCAACGTCTACATAGAACAAAAACTACCCTAAAAAGATCGGCACCCCTTGTAAAGTTCACAATGTTATTAGCGTAACACTTTTAATTGATACTAGATTGTCTTTTTTTTTTCTTCTATTGTCTATTACATGAATATGCAAATTGGGTAGGGTCCTCAAAACATATTTGTTAAAGCAATGGTGTTAATTCGATGCTGTTTTTAGTAAGGGAACGTTTCCGGACTGAATTCCGTCATTTTATTTTTATGAATAGAAAACGAAAAATTTCATTCTAATCCTTCTTCCTGTCTCTCTTTTTCTCGCTCACTGGTATTCACCCCTTGTGTCTTTTATATTTGAAGAAATAGCGTCATTACGCCGAATCCAGAGAGATTATAAATTAAAATGGTATTTTGTAGGCACGTTTCGTATTCGTTCGATCCGGTACTAACTTGGTTAATACAAGGATTTCGACAAATTTGAATAAATCTGATTAAGCTTCAATTCAGTTGTTTTTAAGAACATGGAAAAAATCGGTGTGCCTTCATTAGATTTAAAATGATGAATTTATGGGATGAATAGACGGAAAGTTTTTGTCATCTTTGAAGTTGCAAGACGTTCTGTTATTGCTTTCTATTGTTAAATCCTTGATCTTTGTGAATAGGGTGTTATACAGATATACACTAGGACAAATATCGTCACATCACAAAAACCATCCGATTAATCTCGGCTTTGTAATGTAACAGGGTTAAAATCTTAACAGAGGAAAAGTTATGCACAAGATTCTGTGTGAATATAAGGAAAATGATATAAAACATCCAAATACGTCTTAGTCTTTAGGTGGAGAATACGCACATTTAAATTCAGAGACAACAGTGATTATTAAATGACAAAGACAAAGATCTATTGTTATAGTCAACAATTACTGGAAACGTTTTGTTGCACATTACGAATTTGTAAATATATTATCCACCCGACCCCCTTATCCTCCCAAACCGTATCCATTTATCTTTAATTTGATTTGAGATATTTGTTGAAAATAGAGGGTAGATTTTTTGATTGTAAATTTGTAACCAGTTTAAATTACGACGGTTGGGTTAATTGAGTTGTCCGAACGTCAAGGATATATGCCCGTGAGAGTTGGAGAAGATGCGCCACAACGTCCGTCGTTGAATTAGATGGCGTCTAACCCATCCCCAATTTGTATTATTGCAAATTTGCAATAACTAAAGTCAACAAGTCTCTAGAATTGCATCTAATTTCTAACAACTGGTTAAATTGGGACCAGACTGTAACAACAACAACAACAGCAATAATAACAACAATAACAACAATCTAGTTTAATTCGGTTATTTTTTATGGTATTCAATTCGGGTAAGTACCACCAATGTATTGTGTGAGTACCTATTTTCAATTTAAAGAAATTACAAAATCCAGAAAGATTACATGGCTTAGGGAACCATTTGCAATTCACTAAATGGAAAAATTGTCAAGTGAAATCAACATTTCTATTCATATTTTCCGTTGCAAGTTGTAAAATTCCATCCTTTCAAGTCACTTTGTTTGACAGTTTAAAAGCGAAGCGAGAAATAGTCAACCTGTCTGGGGCAAAATAACTGTTAGATTACATCGATATCAAAGTTCTTCAATCAGAATATTGTAACTTGCCATTTTATCAAATACTTCTTATTGAAATGCATAGTTATTATTAAGTATTCACATCACGATATGTACGATTGAATTTTAAGTAAATCAATCAAATTTGTCAATAAATACAAGAAGGAAACTGAATAGTGGATAAAATCGAGAAAGCAAATTCACATTCCCGATAAACGCTAGAAAAACCTTTCTACAATAGGTCGGTTGAATTTTTGAAATATAGGAACGTAGTAAATGGTAACGTTACATTCAACGTAATATCTCCATAAAAATCGAGTGACTTGTGTAAGGGTGGTAATGCAGGTGGTAGTAGTGGTGTGATGGTTGCTACTAGCCTGAATACCAACTGGTAAGGGGAGATCCTACCGACAAAAGAGGCCCCTGAACGGCGTCGTCGTCGATGACGACGACAACGTCTCTCGCTCTCTTATTTTTCAGAAACGCCAACCCCTCTATGGAACGCCCGTTTCTCAATACCCTGCCAAAGACGCGGGCGGTACCCCTATTCAATGTATATGTCTATGTATATGTGTGGATAAAGACGCCTGCCAACTCCAACCCCTCAACACTCAGGACAGCTCACATTTCAGCGGTGATCAATAGCGGAATGTTTCATCCTTTTTTTTTGTACAAGTCGTCTCTATATGGTCTTGTACAACGACAGATCAGCTTCAATGGACACAGGATGCTTTTCACGTATTTTATTATCTCATATTTATATTAAAACCTACACTACGTTTTATTGCCAAAGAACAGATTACTAAATAAAAATTTCAACAACCCCTAATACCTATTTATTTCAACAGATGTCGCAAGCATTCAGACATCCTTTGAAGCGAATCAGATAAGTTTGATTGATAAGGATGCAGACAAAGATGGATTTATTGAAATATTTCGGCTCATTATAAAGTAGTCTCTTTATTGCTTGTAATTCTGACAAAGTTTCAAAATTGAAGTTCAAGGGGTAATAGTTTGGATTCGATCTACAAAGTTCAAACTTTTAATGACACAAACTGAAAGTCAAAGTTTTCGGTGTGAATGGAAATCACAATCTGAAAAACACGACTGGTTCCTGAAAGTGCAATTCTTGAAATCACCTAATAACAACCAATATTTCTAAAATCGAGACATTATTATTCATCTATACATACATTAAGGGATCAACTTATTATAATAATTGAATGGTTGTTGATAGGATGAAGGGCGAGATTGTGATTTATGCCAGTTTAGAGGGATGATGGCTAACAAAAACAACAACCGAGCACATCATTGATTCAAATATGCGTCTACGCTTCATGTAAACATGGGACAGAATTGAAAATTCTTGTTGATCATTTTGTGGAAATTGAAGATTTGCCGTACTGATCGATGTCACATCTCCCGATAAGTTTCATTACAAATTTGATCCTTTATATATGAGAAAGAAAAATTATGTTAATTTAATAATTTAGTTAAATCCTATATAAGTGGACGGTTGATTAGAGAGGTTCAAAGTTGTATTTAACTGATAAGAGACTATTCGCTAATAGTAGAACGTACCTATTGGTTTAATGGACTATCTCAAGGGACCCGGACACTGATGAAGCACAAACCTAATACATATATGTCGCATAAATTCCGTTTGATGCCGGTAGTATTCTGGATAACTTAAATGAGAGTTAGTCCGGGGAAATGCCGTTGGCACGGAGAACACACCGGAATTATGAGCACACGTTGTGGATTTATATCGGTCGATCCGGGAGTCCGGCCCTCAGGGTAGATGCTATCCGTTCAAACAACAACAACTTGAACAGGTCCGGACCGGAAAGCCGTCATGGAGATGCCTGCTGTTGTTGTTGTGGTTGTTGTTGTTGTTGTTGTTGTTATATAAGTTCAACAATCTATAATACTTTATACTGTCTATCTAAATGAAAGATGGAACCTTTTGTTTACATATGTCACCCATTGAAAAACATTCTATAAACCTATATAAATATAGAAAGGCAAACAACGTAATCAAGCAAATAAAGGAATTGATCAAGATGTAAATTGACTTTTAATCGATTATAAATAAATTAATAAATGAGTCAACAGAATCGTGATTGAATTGTTGAATTTATTGGTGAATTAATATGATCGAATCAAATCTAGAATATCGATGGAAGAACGAAGCCAAAAAAAATTTTACGGTATCAATTTTAGGTGTTGTTAGAGATGATGTTCTTATCATATTTCACGATATTATTATCTGTATACAAATACAACCGATTTTATTCACTTTCCAAATATTTTCTAATAAAATCTCGAATTCTATTTGAAATACACCTGCTCGTGTTTGTCGGCTGCTCTATTGTATTTACGTAAATCTCTTACACAGATTTCGATATATACACATCATATCATCAAAAATAATAAAACTTACGATTGAAACACAATACATCTAATGAAGATCTCTTGTCGCGTTATTTTCCCCCAAAATCCTGGGTGATATGGAACGCAAAGTACATATTGAGATGAATGTTAAATCTACGGTACATTTTGATGATTATGGGTGCGTATAGATCGAGATATAGGTATACAAAATACTGTAGAGTTCAGAGAGAAGTTCTGATAAACAAGCGATTGACGTAAAATGCAAACCACCCTCACTACCAGCCTCACCACCACCACCATTACTACCGTTGTCGAGATAAAATCTAAACGTATTTAATTAAATGGGCTTTCAAAGACTTCGTTTCGCTATATTGTCTAAATTACTTTAATCGAATAGCTTTTTTAATAAATGAGAATCTTCGATTTTCCTTCAAGCTATCAAATTTCCTTTTTACATGTGTAAGCTCTTCCTCTTTCCACATCTTCTCACTGTATCGAAAGAAGCTTTCTACCAACCGAAAAAATATTGTAGATTACCTGGATAAAACACAACTTGTTGCTTCGAATAATTCCAAAGTATTTTAACAAATTCCAGTTCATATTGAACATTAAAAAGTAATTGTTAACAATTGCAGTTAATTGAAATTAAGACCACTATTACATAATGAAAATTAAGTGTTTTAATTCAATTGTTGTAATAATATAGTGCTTGTTTCTCTATATTATAATAAAAATGTTGGTTGATGGAACTGTGGTATTATAGCTTTAATTATGGTTCGTGCACAAGAGACACATTTGTATTCTAATAGTACTCAAGGCACGGTCAGCACCTAAAACAGCTTTTATCAGGGATTAGAAAAGCTCTACCCGGTCGTACTCACTCGTAATTTACGTTCAAATGTCTTGCATGCTTGTTGTTGTTGTTGTTGTTTTCTTTAGTGTGTGGTTTTATTATGTTACAAACACTAATGAAATTATATCTAATAACATTTATTATTCAATTCTTAATTTTATTTCATCATGTAATCTACTAATTTACTTATTTATATACTACAAAATTAGTAGGTGTAGTATTTTTACTCAATTATTAGAAATTTCTAGGGTAATCATGTTTATGTTGCGATTTTTCATTATTCAATCAACAGCTGAAAGGAGGGTCTAACGATGGAATGATGTAAACATGTTTTCATTGTAACTAGGGTAAAGGCCATTGGCCTAAATTTTTGATTCGTAAATATTATATTATAGAATCTATTCAATTTAATTTAGTAGACATTGTGAAATTAAAAATACATTAAGGAAAACACCCTCGACATTTTTTATTATTATCATTTTTTTTTTTTTTTTGTTAGTAAGGCTTTATCTTTCGACACATTGAGTTTACGAGAGCATTAAAGTGAGCGTCAACGTTATCCTCACTTGAAAACACATCGAAAAAATGGCCTCGTCACCATCATCATCATCATCATCTCGCCAACAATAACAATAACAAAATTGACCTCCTTTGTTGATTTTTCGTTAAAGTAAAATACCATATATGTGTTTATGTACATATTGAATATGTAGAGGGTGAGAGAGAGAGAGAGAGAGACGGTGAATTACTTTAGTCATTTCAAATATTAATATCGTTATTTTAGTGAATATTGGATACTTTGAAGCAATCTCGATAATTGAAAGAGACACGTAAAAACCGAATGGCTATTGACAAGAAAAATTTGTATTAGAATCAGGTGAATTAAATGTAAAACCATCTTCATAACTTTCCTATATCGTATTTGTGTTTATTATCAGTAACCAATTTAAGTATCGGATATATGACGCTTTTGATAGTCTCACTTTTATCTACTCATATTGTTTCTCTCGAAGCATCACCCATTAAATAGATAGAGATAGTGTTGACCGACCCTTTGGTTTCAAAGTTAACTAAACCTACAATTTACGATACCCTTGAGATTGTTCTTAGCTAACAAGTCGATTATGATATTGATTCGAATTTTTTTAAGATTAATCTATTTGGATATAAAATAAAACTGAGTACAGATTATATTGATTTGTCCACTTTTATAATAATATATAGGGTAGAAGGTTTTATATGTTATGATCTATAGTATCGTATGCGGTTCACCCCTCTAGCTTTATCGCTGGCCTTGTCATAATTAAACCGGGAAACTCAAGTAATGGCGGAAATGCGTGGTGCATGAAACTCATTTCACTTTACTATCCCCCTCTCTCTCTCTCTCTTTCTATTTTGATCCCCTAAGTCTTATTCAGTACAGTCAACTGCGTGTCATATCACCCCTAACGTCACTTTCATCGTGCTGACCACATCGAATTTACTTATGTTGAGGGTAGCTGATGATGGTGATGTTGTTGATGATGATGATGATGATGAAAATAAAACAGAAAAGAGATAGAGTATACGTATGCAACGATAAAATAACCTTAAACGATAAAATTAAAGGAACAATTAATTCAACCTATACTACTCTCTCAAGTAAATATCCACCCAGAGTCTGTTATCTCTACGTTTCCTTTATCGTTTCTGTTCCTTCTCGCTTCTCGTTTTCACTTTACTAACCCTCACTACCCACATCAAACATACACACACACACACACACAACTACCCTTAAAACTGTACACGAACTTCAGTCCGACCTGATTACAATTTGGACCACTGTGCGTAACAGCCTACCGTTAAATACAGGCACCATAAATATGTAGATCTATTGCTGAGATGGTGAGGGGGTGCGTTAAGAAAAGCTGTATAAAGGGATGCTGTCTAAAGGAGCTCATTTTATAGAGAAATACACGATTCTAAGGAAATGGGGTAGAATCAACATGATTCATTTTGATTGGAGTTATAATTCATGCCATTTTGTACTAAGAATAATGTGCGATTACGGTTCTGATTTGCACATCTAAATAGGAATGTATGCTTTATGTTCAACAATTTCCCATCATTTTCATAATTAATTAATTCATTCATTATCGTACAACCTATAAATAAGATTTAATTAATAATATTAATGGAACGGCTTTAATGACATATTTTTGCTTACGACAAATTTTCTACCGCATGTAAATTAAATCTCAGTTACAAAATAAGAGAGCACTTACATAATTCACTAGCGGACCTCAAATCGAGTTTGCCTTTATCTGGTTGATTAAGAAAATCCCTAATTTATTTATGAAACCGGAAAAGTTTCTCTACCATAGTAGTCGTTTTACGAAAACTCCAAATACCCCCATTGCAAACTTCCTGCTTGTGAGGAATTAGATTCTAAATCCGGACGAAAATATCATCCTCCTACCTCTTCATCAAATGCTAGCATTTAAAAGCAATTTCTATATATACTATACTTTTAATAAAACTAAAGTTTTTGTTGAATTTCAAATAAATATAAATACTATGTATATATGGAAAATTCGTTTTCCTTTTGTTCCACTTTTATTATATAACGTTGTACTATATGTGAGTTCTTTCCGGAAACCATCGTTGGAATGTTGGACAAATGGGACAGCCAAGAATAAATCTCTAAAAACGAAAAAAGAACGCTCCAGGGGATTATTGCGGATTTTTGTTGGGTCTCGTACCGCCTCCGGACTGACGACGGCTACAACTATAACGACGATGATGATGATGATGGCAACGATGGAAACAGAAACAGGCCAGTGTAATCTGCCGTAGCGGTCTTGGTGCTTGTGTGCGCTTGAATAGTCGAATTCTACCACCACCACTAGCGATAACACGAGAAAAAATGACAAAAATACGTTTCAAAATATGTAAAATCACTGAAATGATATAATGATATAAAGAAAATTTTCAGGAACGTCGTTGTCAACATTTAAATTAAATTTGTATACATACCCGTAATTTATTAATTAAATGTAACTATCGAATCTTTGTTAGAGTTAATATACCTGTATTTGTAGAAGCAAACAAGTAGTTACATAATAAGCAAACATTAATGTGGTCTGTATGTCTGTATTTGAACAGCAATTTCCAGTAAATTTGATAATATAACGGTTTGAGTAATAACAACTTCATATCAGTGTCATTAGAGGACTGTTTCTGTTGAATGATCTCCTAACTATAAGCAAATGGAGTCGTTTTTGCATTTCAATGCCTCAGTACATACATCAGATGACTACTATGAAGGTATACGGAAGGAAAATGTAACGAAAGGAGAAATCTGTATTTGCAGAATACAAACTGGAAATGTCACAAAAATGCAAGGAAGCCCAAAAGAAGCAAAAATCAAGTCAAAACACAAAATCTAAGGAATATATTTCTTACGAGTACAAATCACATACTTAACTATGCTTTTAAACACATTTTTTCCACGTATTGGTCTAGAAATGTGCTTTTGTCTCATCTCATTCTTGATGCCCTTTTGTACTACGAATATCCATCCCTTGAGTCAGTTCCTTCAAATAATCAATTGGTTGTCATTTAACGCAATTCGACGATCACTATTTAATTCGTAAGTTATTATTTATGTGAGTGACCACACAAAACTAAGTCCTAATTGCCGTTATATTCTATCCACAAGTACAAAATTTCATTTGAAACAAACATACAACATGACAAAGTTTCTGTGAAGAATCGAATCAATGGAAGGAGCAGAAAACGATATTTTAATATGGTGTTGGTCTACCAAACCATACACATGCATTCTAGACTTGAGGATGTGTTTACATAACTTTACAAAGTGACTAATTTGATTAAAATAGACAATGCGTACTGCTTCCCAAGGATATGTTTATGGCTTGTTCTTCACACCAATAACATTACGTTTGAAAGGGCGTTTACAGTCTGTTAATTGAAAATACATTAATGCATCAGAGAAACAATGTTCTTCCTCTAGAACTAATATTATTTGCAAATAAGAATGCGTTCTATCGTGACCATGAAGGCAGACAGTAAGACATGTAAAAGTTAAGAAAATGTGTACGAAAAATCCTGAGACTTAAACTAGATCGTAAAAGAATCTGTTGAAAAAAAGAATTTGGAGGTAAATTCACGTAGGTCATACGTACATAGCGTTAGGGTGCAAAAAAAGGCAAATAAAATAAAAAGAGGATTAATACGTACCGTTTGGAATCAACGAAGCGTTAAAATACAAGACCAAAGAGTCATTTATATATTTAGGGGTAGTATTAACGGAATTAGCTGACAAAGAAAAGAGGTCATCGAAGATCAAAGATATGCGTAACATTAGTGCTTTTGAAGGATTGTTGACAATAACAACGAAACTAAATATGTATAGAGCACTTAAGAGAGCAACACCAATCAATATAGCAGAAATATGATTAGCGGAAAGCTCATTGTCTTAGGTTAGAAGAGTTTGAAAAGGAATACATATAAAAAAGAAACAAACGAAACGGTTTGATGAAGAAATAGTAAACTACACTATTTACTGAAGCCCAAAAAAATTCGAGTACGGTCTTGTACACTCTGATTTTTCTTTAGAAAAAGCTTTAGCTAGAGTGTAAGAAGGCGAGTGACAGAAAAAACCGTAAACCAATAAAACACTGTAAAGGTGATTATGTAAAATGCAAAGTGACAATGCAGAAGATTTTCAAACAATTAGTGTTTACTACACTTTTTGTCGAATTTTCTTTACTTTTTCTCGTTCTTCTCCTACTTATTGCATCATCATCATCATGAAATGTTTAGATTTATACCATTAGGAATCGTCAAATATGTTTATGAAATTTATGAGAATATAGAGAAATTCATGAATGTAAAGGACAGAGAGGCTATATTATAGTTTCAGGAGTTTTGCCGCCATCATTCTAAATTAGCTGTCAAATTAATCATCATTCGTCAGTGTGATCCTTCATGCGATACAAACATATCCTGCTCATTTGCATAACATTCCCATTTATCTAGTTTTTTTAGATGATGATGATGATGATGATGATGACAATTTTAAATTACCAACTTGACCTATACATTTTTAAAAAATTAATTTAATTTCACGTAAATAAAATTTTATAACAGAAAACTAACTAAAAACTAACTCAAGATAAACAATTCTGGTCAAGGATAACTATCTATATAACGATAAAAATGTCACCAATTTAATTAAATTTAAGTATTAAAAAGGTATGATGTTTATCAGTAAAGTTTTAAGTTTAAATGTTCAGTTTTTCTTTCATATTTTTCTATAGTGTCATTTTACGATCAAACTAAAGTAGGAATATCGATAAAATTAAAAATAGTCACCACTATTTTGTTAGTAATAGTGGTGTGTATTAGCACTTAGATGATTTCATATAACACACATGCACAACTTTAAGCCGATTTTGTGGTACTCTATTTAAGAAATAAGAAACATCTAATCGCATTAGATGGATACACACGATTAAGCAGCTTTGGACCGATGGCGATAATAACAACTCCTTGAAACATAGAGGATTTTTACGGTATATCCACACGTGAAGAATCTTATCGTCTATAACGTGTGTCTTCTATCATATATTTAACAACGAACATTCTCCTGTGAACATATGCGTAGTTACACGTGAACTTTAACGAAATATAAGCAAAAAAATTAAACGTAGAAATCTACACGTGTAGACGCACCCTAATAATAATAAATCAAATTAGTGGGTGACGAAGTTTGGAGCTTTTAAGTTATTGGCAAATTTCAATAATCACCGATTAATATTAGCGTTAACGTTGTATTGCAACAATGTAAAAACGTAATATAAGACGTTTCACATGAAAATGGTTGATGAGTTGTGTGTATAGTTTCAAAGTGATAAAAACCGTCTAAAATGAAAATGTATGAAAATTCTTCGTGTTTATGTTATAAAGGCATCACGCTATATATTTTTGAATAGATTAATCTACAGTTTACAGCTTTAGTTAAAAATTTATTATAAGCAATATTTGTAAATTATCTTTATATTATTTTCCCTCTTATATTCAACATCAAATTTTTAACAAAAAACAAACTTTAAATATCACTAAAGTACGAAAAGCTTTCAACATACAAAAATGAATTAAAAATTAAACAAATCGACTTGTCTCTTCCGTTATATTACTAATTCCACCCTAATAGAAGGGTAGCGATTATAATTAAGTCGATTCAATTACAATCTATTTTTTCCCTTATTGAATCAAACCATCATAAATTATAAGAAGAGTATTCCAATTCAAAATTCCTTTGAAGTATTAAAAATTATCGAAATATACGGTTTTTATTTTTCCTAAAGGTTTTTTTTTTATTAAATTTTACAAATCAATAGCTTTTAATATTAAAAACGTAATGAAACAAATCAATCATCAAATATAAAGGGCCCCACCTTGAAGTTGTGCAGATTGATCGAAACTTTGACAATTTCCGGACACACATAGATAAAGATAAGGGTAGATGGGTTGTTGTAGAAATAGTTGTATTAGTTGTAGTAGTAGTAGTAGCAAAGAGTTTGCGTGCCTACTACATTCCACGATGTTTGCGTAATTTGTTTGTTCCTTGTCATCTACTGTCGATAGATAAATCGTTAAATTCCTTTTACCACCCCAAAATTTAATTGCCGACTGTTAGTTTCCCACATTGTTACATCTATATTGATTTATTATCAAATGTATGATAAATATTCGTATGATTCTTTAATAATAGCGGTGGTGGTGGCATTTCTTCCTCTACTATACTTACTATATGGTATATGATTGTTGTGCACTGCCACTATCACCACCACACTACTACCATTACATCTTTATATTATGCAAATTCGAAATGTCCTTCCTAGCTTTATCCGAAAAGTCAATTTGTGTCTGATATTTATGCAAATGGACAGTGAGAATGTTAACCATGCAATTCTGGTACGAAATTGTTGAAATAATGCGTTTTTTGATTGTCGTAAATAACTAAAAATTGAGATAAATGTAATAAAGTTATTTGGAAATAGTAGAGAATTTTAGAAATTTTTGAATACACCACAAAGGAATAAAGGGGTAAATTCTTAATAAAACAAAATTCATACCACTATAAATAATATTTTCAATTATTAATAACTATATATACCTACATACGTATGTTAGTATTTCAATGAGATTTTCAATATGAATAGAGATCTTTTGTGGGAATATGTATGCGTGGCGTCAAGACAATAATAAACCCATCGAGCGTTGAACGTAATCTGCTAGCATTACTATCACACTTTACGACCTGCCACCGCCATGGAGGCGGTCTCTTCGTGCCGGGGCCAATTTGCAATTACGTTTTTTGCTTGAAGCAATTCAGTACTGACTTCATATTTTACGAGGTGCATCTCTGAATTTTATGGTGCGCACTCATTCGCCTTTGTTCACATAATTAAGTATATATACTGACTGTATTATTGTCATTTCATTTCATTCATTTTTTTGTTTGTCAATTCTACAATCTAATATTGTTATTAACAAATTAAAAATTGAATTTCCATTTGTTATTGTTTAATTAGAATTTGTCACATATGTGTAAGCTATTAAGATGGTTGTTGTAATGTTAGTCTGTTTGTAATAGTGATTTTAATGGGCGATAAAATTATTTGATATGCCGTTGCAACATGTTCATTTGCCCTTCTCGGTGGTTTGAGAGTTTGCAGTGCTTAAAACATTTTATGTGCCCAAGTTATATCAGGGAGCTTAATGCACAACATGTTAGCTTAATTTCCTGAAGTAAATCCCAAAGCCGTCCAACCAAACAGCCAAACTAAACAGTCTTTAATTATTAAACGATCTAGTGCTTAAACTGACAGCTAGGCACCTACAGCGTTAGTTAAAGTAACTGTGTTTCGAACAACTTTTAATCAGATTGCCCACCCATATAGTACATTTCGACTCAAAAAATAAGGATAATAAAGAACAACACACGATATAGATATAAATCAACTATTTACGGACTCGATATTGTTAAATGTAGACATAGCTATTTTATTTTTTTTAATGAATCATAATCTATTATTAGACGTTCATTTTATAAAACTAAATTAACAATATCGATTATTCAGGTTATATTGTGAGTAGGTCGATGGCATTTCAGCATATAGGTGGTAGTCGTAAGGTGTAATGTGTTGTTGCACGGTAGTTGGTTAATATTTCAGCAGATGCAAATGTCGCCAGGCTTAGCAACTGGTGGTAATCGCGCGAGGTGATCACGATCGAAATGCCCCTTGAGGTCAGAATGCGTGACCTACCAAGCACGATCTTGCACTGCATGATTTTCGTTTTATATCCGCATAATCATGGCGTCGATGATGAGCCATTAGAAAAAAAAAATCTCATTGGAGAAAAAAAAAATAGATTCAAATTTAAAACATTTATGTAGATGTTTTTTTTTTCTTTCCCTACTTTAAAGAAAATCGATCAATATGTAGCAATGTTTGCGTTCTGACGCATGGTAATCTGGTGTCGTCGACGACGCCACCGTCGCATTACACGTGCATATTGAATGAGGCCGTGGTATTTCAGAGCGAAGCGCGTGTAAACAAGAGGTCCTGGATATGAATACCGGAGTGCTGACGTCAGCGTCGTTGATCCCGGAAACTACCCGGGAACGACCATCGACCTCCATCCCCTTTTATATCCCGAACATCACCACCACTGACAACATTGAATTCTTAATCGTCCTTTATCCTCATCTGTTCCTTCATTTTACTTGTGAGATTGTAGCAGTACTGGTTCTGACGAAGGTCCGATTCAATTAATTCAGTGCATCAGCACAGAGGTGATAACGCGACTGGATGTATTATCCTGATGCGATGGAATTCGCAATCCTGGACAGGTCCTTTAACGAGGGTTAGCGTGTCGTACAAAGACCGACGCGGGCACTATCAGTAATTTCTCTCGAGACCGGACAAGCAACAATACTATTACAATAATAGGTATGCAAGCACGTCCTTTACACACACAAACACACACATACACATACATACATCCCTTTAATATCACTCCACCCGCACCCGCTTCCAACTCCCTTATCTACCTTATTATTATTGACCCAGCTCTTCTAACTCGATTTTTCGAAAATTTGCGGAAATTGAGCGTACATTTAAACGATATCCATGAGGATTTCAAATAGTGTTCGTTTTCGACATGCAAATGGTTGAATTCACATCATGGAAAATGCAGTCAACGATATCAGGAGGGTAGGGTTTGGTTAATGCAACGAGTTGCACCATTAAAACGGAATTGCGACCCGTTCTAAATTAATGAAACTGCCTCTAAGGGAGAAATTACTATCCCGCGGGACCTCTCTACGAAAATTACTCTAACATGACGTGCTCAGATCTACGATTTAAACATACCTGTATATATGATATGATTTGTAGAATTAAAATCAATTTGAACAACTCTATTATAAATAGAGTCATTATATACTGAGTGATAAGTTTTTATTATTTGAATCTATCTATATCTTGTTGATTCCTATGTGATTTCAAATTTTACAACTCAAATTATCTCACTTTTAGATTCCGATTTATCTGAAGTGAACGTCCAGATTGCTGTGGAAATTTCAGAAAGTTATATATCCTATACCGAACGGCGTATCCCTTTGGAACCCATTAAAGGGCTATTGGATGCCAAAAATGCTTCGATTTTAATAAAATAAGTGTAAAAGGTCGTCACACGTCCCTCTAGATTATTCTTATTCAGACCACATGACAAGATTTCCAATACTTACAGAACCGATTTATAAACGGATCGTTGACGACGATTATTGACGAACGCCCATAAAAATTCCCATCGATTCTTATATACCTATGTATGTCCCTTTGGACAATCGTAAAGATCTGAAAGAATTTCTGAGATTTACGTTGATACTATGCGGATGGGTATGCATTATTGAATTTAATAAAAATGTAAAAGTTACCGATAAAAAATGTTAAAAAACAAAAACAATAAATTTTTGTTGAAATACAAAGATTGATTAGAACGAATTTTGTTATCGATTGTAATTAATGTGGTAATTTGTGAATTCAAAAGGAGGGTGTTAGAATTTGGGGATGCTTTCCTTGTATTTGAGGGTTGTATATGTGTGTGTGTATGTGTTATCGAGTGTGTCCGAAGACCGGTTGCTATTGTGCGTATTGTTGTGTCCGTTTGATTTATGTCTGTCATAAATAAAGGGGCGCGAACTCAATGATGCCTCTGGCTCCGCACATCCTATCCTTAATGTCCTATTGACCTCATATGATTCCGGATGAAAATGAAAGCCGAATCAGATTCGATATTTCTTCACACTTTCTACTACGGTTGAAAAATGATGGTAGTATAGAAAAAAATTATGATTAACTATACAAAAATTTAAACTATTTTAAATCTATTATCACGACCTCTCAACAACAAAGTAAAATTTACAAGAGAAGAACAGTTGTAATGTGATTATTCTAGATGGTTAATTTCAGAAGTAAATACTTTGAAGGCGAGTTTCCTACAAACATCTATACATACATACATACATACAACGAAGAATAAAGTTAGAGAAAGAGAGATAGTGAATGAGTTAAGAGAAATAGTTTTACTCTTCCCTCTATACAAAATAGAATAGTGGAGTGAGTGTAAATGAGGGAAGCGGAACTTTGTACCGGTAGATAATTCAAGTTGGAAAGTGCGGGCCGCAAGTTGTTAATTTCTGGCGGCTTGTGCTTTTGTGCATATAGTCTATGTTCCTGTTAATCTGCATAAGTCGGGCATTATAAGGACGTGAGCACATTCTATACTATATCTAAACTAAAGACCACTAGAGCACATCCTTCGGCTCACTAACTAACTAAATTAGGCGAACATCTAGTTATACTATAGTTAGGTATACATATATGTACGTATATGTGTTTGCATTACTAATCGGACCTATGTGTTTGAAGACGAGCACATGTGCATTCTGCAACAGACATTCCCTCAATTACAAGAACAGATCTAGTTCGATCCAATTACACGCCAGCTTGGTATTAAATGCTGTTCTAACTGAATTATAATCAAGCACAGTTAAACTACAATAGATACATGTTTGCTATTCTTAAAACCTAATTATCTTGTCGATAAAATTGTTTTATAACAGATTCATGATGTATTAAGGGGAACATATGATGACGACTACTTCATCTTTCTCCCCTTCATGTTCAATGATAAATCATTTCGCCCCTTAAGATGCAATCAGTTCAATTCTTCCCATATAGGACTGTTGTTATTATTGTTTTCTTGTCTATTTTATGAATAATTTCGATATTTCGTTTTATTTTTCCTATTAATTTTTCTATTTGAAATAAATGTGAGAATGGAAATTTATAAAGGAATGACTAAAATGTCAAATCTCAGTTTACGAAACTATTTCAATCACTCTGTTGTAGGTGACATGTTGCAACACAACGTTGTAGTGTTATCTTTAAATGTCAACGAAAAGGTTGAAATCCTGCACACGGTCGGTCATCCTTTAAGTTTCCATTTTTATTATTATAAGTTTATTATTATTATTTTTATTATTGTTATTATAAGAAATAAAAGTGATTTCAAGTCACGGTTGTTGGTGTTTTTCTAGTTATTATTTCTATTAAAGATTAAAACAGCAACTATACAAGTGAATCCTTTTACGCTTAGCATATCTTTTATTTTAAATGAAACAAAAGCAGGACGCAGATGGTATTATTGTGCGTAAGGTAATTGAAAACCATCCTTTCGCCTATATAACACAGTGCCGTCTCTGAAAAGTGAACACACTTTTTGCATTAGTAATGCGAAAATACACGACTACTCAATAATCAACTACAATCACTGAATATTAACGTAAAAAAAAACAACCACTTCAATTTACTATTTCATTTTTAAAATAATTGTAAACTACGATTTGAATCATCAAGATATGATCACATGATACGTGGAATTCATTTGATTAATGTGAGTGAAGTTAATCAATACAGAATCTAAAATATCATCAAATTCATTATGTTGGTTATTATTAAAACTATAAAATATCGTAAATAATTGTTACACAGAGTTGGGCGACAGGTGTTGAAACGGCACGTGCTGCTAAATTCCGCCATGTTCTATCGACCATCCCCTTGATGACTCTACCACCACCACCATCACTACCGCCACCGGGTAACCTAGCGCCATCATTCAACCAGCACCAACGCATAATTAGCAGCAAACTAATTCTCAAGAGGAATATACAGTCACAACATATACCTATAACAACGAAATATGTTACTAGAGTTTGGACATTGTTGTTACTAAAATGACTCAACTCTTTCGTAATTGTTTAATGATAAAACAACTTACTGTCCTAGTTTCTATTAGTGATTTGTGACATTGAAAAGGATAAATAAATCTTACAGGACTGTTTGTATTCTGTTGACTAATTTTAAAATACAAGACCCACGCCTACAGAAAATAAATCCTGTTCAAAGCTACCAGTGGACCGTTTGAGTCATAAAAAGATACGAACCGTAACATCGTAACCATTTTGAACGATAAAGACAAAAGGAAAGAGTAAGACAATTGAAAAGACTTGTGACAGACATTAAAAAAGAACACTACTTATATGTGGTTTTGAATCAACTATCATGTTTCCGATAATATGCAAATATCCAATGTGTGCAAATTGAACTGTAGAACAGACATATGAAAGAAAATCTACTGGAATGACTGAGATCACACAAATTGTGTAGCAATGGTGGACCAGGGAAACTGAAAACGAGCCAGCAGCGCAGATCGTTCCTCTGGGACAAGCCGATATTGGCATCTCGGAAGCGATGTCGTCGCCAAATATACGGCCACCCGGGGCACAAACTGTCATCGTAAATTCAATTAGCGGGCAACCCTTACGGATCTGTCTTCGCCGACAACGATGGGTCTGTTGTGTTTCGTATACACAGTTGGACCCTATCTGACTACTCTTTTTTTTATCCATCAATTACATTAAAATCTTCTAAATTGGCATAAACATTATCTAATAATTGGAAACTGACTGTAAGCATTTTCTATTCGAAATTTTGGTATTTTATACGATGATATCGAGCAACGGAAACTGTAGTTAAAGCAAAATGAAGATAATTATCTTGGATAATTACGAATTATCGGCGACACTGGTTCTTTAGAAGGTCGTCGACGTCTCGGCGCTTTGATGTAGAGTCTGGCGTCTCTTGAAACATTCTCGTTGTCGGTCAAAATGTTGACAGTGCACTCGAAAGAACCTTCAAATCCCACTTCACCTGGACGTGTTTCGAATCGCAAGTAGTAAGCTTCCAAAATAATTTTTTCTTGTTTATTTTCTTTCTTGTTCCTACCTTAAATATCAATACAAACTTGTTGCCTTACACTTACTTATATATATTTGAAGATATTTAAGAAGGATATTCAACTGATTCAAAGAATATAGCACTAACGGTTAAAGTGACAACGAAAACAACGATACAACAACAAAGACAATTTCACAATGGTCATTAGTGCTTGTTTCGGTAAACAAAGCAATTCCGACCAGCATATACGGAAATGTACTTGGCATCGTTTCATGCAATTTCCTGGCGTATTAGTTTTATTGTTGCCTATGAATTTTACGTTGCGACGTAAAGTTTGTGATGTTTATCAAAATTATAAAATAGTTTGACTAATCTTATTTGAACGTGAACCGAACATTGTCTTTTTCTATATCACATTGTAACTATACGTACGAAACATCCAAATTTATTAATGCAAAACAGCAACAGTGAATCGAAAAATACACGTTCAAAAGATGCTACAATCTAAACAAATCCAATTTGCATCGTTCCTTACAAAGCAACATATCAATTCCATCTTTGAGCTGTACAATTTACAAGAAATGCTTCAATTTGTCAAATGATATTTGTTTAACAACAATTTTCTGTAGGAATAAAACTAAAAACACGAATTCAAATCACATCTATTCTATCATATAATTCAGTAAAATATTCAATTTAATCGAGATTCAATTCACAAAACTGTATTTTGAGTGTGTTTTGTTATCAAATAAAATTCTGCCCTTTTTTTTGTTTATTTTAACGTAAAGCTGTAACAAATGAATGACTATCAATATCATTACAAACATAACAGCAAATGCAAATTAAAAATGTTGAAAAATAAAAGACCGAACAAAAATGGGGGAGAATTGAAAAGAAATCCTACAAAATTCAATCTGAAACACCATTACTGTTGTCACTATCGTTTTCTGTTTGTCAGAAAATTCACATTTCACATTGTAGCTATATGTATATCTATCTGTTATTGTTACATGAAATTGTTTTCACAAATAAAAATATCAGAAAATTGATAAAAGTTCTCGTACAAAAATAGAACAAAATAAACACACCTTTTCATTTCATATTAAATCTTATTTAAGAAAAAAATTGAAACGGACAAGTGGCAACGCACATCAACTTCTTTTTGCTTTTAATCTGTAAAACTCGTAACTGGCCGACTGAAAATGAAATACAAAAGAAATTGTTCAAATGTTAATTCTATTATTTTTAATTATACAAACGATATTAGAATAAAAATGTACTTTATATATTCCCTAAAGCGGGTAAATGTGGCTTTAACTAGGGCAATAACAGCGGATCGTGTCGTACCATTTTTGAAATCTCTTTGCTCGACCGTTACCCGCGGTTTTATGGACGTCTAGGGATCATCGTGACCAAACATCGTGACTCTTCCATTATGGAAAACGAAACTATAATCGGTATTTGTTTTAAACTACAGTTGAATCCAAATTATTCGATCGATTCAAAAAAAAAAAAGAAAAAAGGTTTACAGAAAGAAATTCTCGAATCATTTAAATGAATTTGTCGTCAATTTTATTTCAGTTAAGATAAAAAGCCGAAAATTCAAATGAGAATATACTATGGGAATTAAAAGAGATTGCCGTCTCCATTAATTATAAAAGAAGTCACTCCGTAGTTCTAGTGATTTATCACCGTATACTTTGCTCGTTTCAGATTAGACGAGAGTAAGAAAGAAAGATGTGTTGTAGTTATATAGAAAAACTTTAAACCTTACAGCCTTTCATATTACTGTGTACCCTCTATAGAAACCTTTGCTTCTTTACTCTCCCTAAAGCTCTTTCTCACTCATACATCGGAAATTGATGATGGACGACCGTATTATCACCCAACTAGTAATTCAACCATCGAATTAACTGGATATCTTTAATACATCACAATACCTCATTTTCTGTCAACGAAAAACTCCACCTACTTGAAACACCACAGAATCAACCAGTAGAACGACCGTCAATCCATTTCTTATTATTCCAGTAATTCGTAACGCCATTAATCTTAAGTTTATTGCATGTTCAGCGAACTGATTGACGTTGCCAGATCAAAGTAACTGGTGGAACGGAGAACGTGAGCAAATAAGAAATACAAAAAAAAAGAAGAAATATTTGGGGGGTGATGGTCTCTAGAGGTGTTCTGCTACAGGCAACGACTATTTTTCTGTGGATAAAAGAACGCTCTTCATTATGGAATTTAAATCTGAAATTCCACAGGGACACCATTAATGATGTACATATTGTCAGTTGGTTGCTTGACTGAAATGTATAAGAGTACAAATTTAAATCTACCCCTGTTTGATGAAAGATAAAATAAGAGAGTTGAAATATGTATTTTCGTTAAATTACAACTGAGCAATCAAAATTAATGAATTATTTGGAATAATTTGTGATCTGTGTGCTGAAATCTCTCTATTGAATTATTTTGGTATTATTTTGTTAATTTTAGAACCCTTGTTAGTATGTGATTAGAGCATTTATTCGAAATAGTGTCCGAATCGTAGGAGTGGAAACCATTACCGACCTCAATTAGTCTCCCTCAACGCGGAAACCAATATGCGTTATCAAAGCTAAGACCTGTCAAAGGGGCACTATATTAAACCGGCGATTGCAAACATTCCCTACATAATTGCAAACGTTCTCTCCCATTTATCTATCCATCTGTTTAACTATACCTCTCTATATACTATACTATTCACTATCCAGGAACTAAATCTATAATCGATCTATCTGTATGTAATATGTATATATCTATATATACAGAATATATCTGGGACCGACGTAATTACAAATCGACAGGTTAATATGGAAGTCTATGGTAGATGAGAAGCCAAAGGCGTCCTCATTTCATCTATCTAAAATTAGGCACATTCTATCTTCCTCCTTTTCGTAGTAAAATAGTAATTGTAAATGTGCTAGCATCAGCTTATAAGAAACATTGTCGACATTTCTATCACCATTGATAAAATTTCTAATTAAGTTTAAAGAATGTTTCCGTACGTCTTTTGGTAGAAAATCGACATTTCCTCTATAATATCATCAATACGACTAAATTTCCTCTTTTACAGAAACTTGAATTCAGTAAATGTTAAAACGAGACTTTGTCAGTATGATGTTAGAATGTAATGTGCACTAGAACTATATACAACGATGGTTGCGGTCTGTGCACAGTTTGACATTTCAAACGTAGACAGTCTCATCCAACAGTCAAGACATATCCAAGACTATTCTGGGAATTTAACGAGCGGTCTAAATGCAAGTATATACTTGAGTTATACAGTCTCTTAGTTCAAAGCTAAGAATGAAAGAGGGATATTTTATAATAGATGAAAAGAGAAAGAACCAAAAACAGCCTTCAGGATTTCATCGTTCATTAGTTTTAAGTGGGAGGCGATCTCCTACTTTCCAGTCCTTCATTAACAATATTTGAAATGGAGTTTTAAAGACGTGCCTCTACTGCTACAGCAAAATAATTAACAAAAAGATTATAATGATGGAAAATTCAGTATGAACGATGTTGAGACGATACTCAGTGAAGCAGTCTAAGGACAAAGTAACGAACATCTGAGTAAATTAGAAAGTAGAAAATAAATATTAATGTTGTACAACTATACAGCTACCCAGCGCATCCACCATTTTTACACTCAACCTCAATATACGAGTATGTTGTATGTTAAACAATAATTATGGAATGAATATTTTAACGATAAACTACGTCTCATTACGTTCTTAACACATTAAACAAATGATAGAGCAAGCAACAGCACACACTTTGCACTCAATGTACTTTTGATGGTTAAATTTCATAGTAATGTTCCGCTAACGGACGTCATTAATATCACACTAATCGAGTCAAGGGATCTTCTGCAGCTAATTACAATTGTAAGTGTAAATAGTTTCATATATTGCAGTGTTTAGTAAAGCAAATGATAATGATAAGATTTTGCTACATCTACTACTATATACATAAGTATATTAAAACTATTAAGAGTCTCATGTTTACTTACTTAGCTGTATTTGAAACATTAGTGGCACTAGTGTTGCACCATCACTACTACCACCACCACCACCACCACCACCACCATCATCATCATCACCCACAGAATTTCCATTTGAATTAATGGTTTGTCTTTTGAGATAAAACCCTTATCATGATAAATGAAATGATGGTGATTCAACCGAATCTTACACCAACTGATCTAAACAACGATCCTGCTAAGATGCAACCAACGGTCTAGTTGACCTGTTCAACGAGCTTCAATACTTGGAAATCACACCAATAATGACAACAATACAGATAAATACTAATAGAAACACGTTCTCATTGTATAAATTTTCAACAGAACTACATTGTTCAAATAAAATTGTAAGATTTTGTGTAAAGGAAGTTCACTAGTTTTTGGGAACATATGTGTGTATCTATAGTTAAGTGTAAGAACTTAGATGGCAGGTTGGTGGCTTCCCCTATTGTATAAGATCGATATACTGCGCTAATATTGTTTCAAGGAACAGGAGGAGTACGTCAGCCAATGCTAAAACTTTGGTTGCGTCATTAATAATGCCGCTCTGAAAGGGATTAGCGGTCTTGCATCTCATCCGGCTACCCTTCAAATAACATAACACATACATACATACATAGATAGATATACGCAACAATATGGTTCTTGAAACTAACTTATATTTGACAATAATTTAACGAAGGGTAACGAAACCAATTTGATATGAAAGAGAAATGAGAAGATTGTCATTCAAAGATATGTTGTTTGTTCTGCAACGTTAACATAGAATACTGATTAAAGTGTATTACATTAGAAATTGTATATTTAATTTAATCATTTGTAAAATTTGATGTAGAAGGGATTATGATAATGTCTTATCAAATCATCAGATTACAATTAAAAGATAAACATTTCGTGAGATAAATGGTCCATAAATATTCGAATTATTCACATTTTACTGCATTACAAAATAATCAGTCGGTTGAATTAGATTGGCACCGCCCTTTACCACCCTCTCTTAGCACAAGTTACGCAGCCGATCAATTAGACCTAGCTGTTCCGGATATTGATGTAGCTCCGTGTTCAATATATCCGTCTACTAGGCAATTTCAATTAACCGTTTTTTTTTTTTTGCTTTCTTTCGTTATGTCACACAATGAGATTTTAATTTGAATTTATTCAACATATTCGTTCAAAGGAGTAAAAATTTGGTTTAACAATGGGCTTCAGTATTGTTTTAAATTCTTTATAATAGGGAAGAATCCCCCAATCGACTAATGGAGTTGTACGCTAACACCACCACCACCATTTCAAATTTTTCGTATGCATATGCAAAACTTGGCAACATCATGAAATATGTAGTCTTCGTTGGAGCCATACTTTTTATACAGGCTGTTAATCGGATTAAAGGATATGACAACTGCTTTTTTCGCTGGCTCTTTTCCTTTATCGTATTGTTCATCCCCGTCATGTTTAAATCTGTTAAACAAAAATTTTCACCAATCCAACAACAACAACAACCGGATCACTTCTAATTATCCAACAGGATTTGTATTATAATTTCCGGCACATTTTAATACCTCTCCGTTACCAGATGCCTGTTAATTGTAGGTTTTCTTTAATCCTTTCGTTAAACAAAAACATAAAGTAAGACAACCATTTCGCCCACCTGCTGTTTGAATCGTTGATGAGATTTTCTTGGCTGACACTGCTGTAAGTTCAATTTTCTTCAATTTTAAATAAAGTCCGCCGAGACCTGCTAAGTGATGTAACTGAAATACCAATAACTTCTACTTAAAAACTTATTACAGAACTTATTAAATTAGTTTATATTCATTTTTTTTTTGTGGTTGCAAAGATGAAATGGACGTCAAAAGATACTTTTCGTGAATGCAATATGTATGTTTAGCGTTGTGGCAACGATGTATTTATACAACGTTTACTAAGAGTGTTGAGGCGCTGTTGGCAGGCCTGAAATATTCATCTTCCGGTGTTACTCAATTTTCTAAGAAAACATCGCATGCAGCAGTTTCCAACTTTAACAATTTCCACACAACTTTGTTGTGTGTACATTATCTTGAGCTCCTTTTTCTCATCCTTATTTTTTGCTTCTTCTATACCCCGCAGTTTTACTGTTTCAGTGACTTTCTCTCTCTCAAACTTTTTCATTGAAAAATTATCTACTTTTGTTGTATTTTATTGACTGTATATGTTTAGACCCTGCTGGATGCTTTTAAATTTTTTCCAACAGTTTCTTCTCGTTGTTGTTGTTGTTGTTGTTGCTGCGTTCTTTATTTTTTATTATTTTTATTGTGCGGTTTTAAAAGATGAAATATATGAATTCTTGAAAATGTAAACAATTCTATCGTTGACTTTTGCCATTTATTTAAACCATATGGTAACAGATTTGAAAAAGAAATCTGTATCTGCAAATGTCGTGTTCATAATCCTGTAAAGTTGAGCGACATCTGAAATGCGACAGCAGATTTTTTTCTGAAGATACAATGCATTCAAATTGCGACTACTAAGCACACTAAAAACACACATTCCAATGAAAGATGCTTATTTTTTTTTTTAAATTCAAGCTAGTAGTAGCGATTTATTTGCAGAATGCATTGAACAAGATACAATTCTCGTTTTAATTATTGAGATTGTCTACAGAAATTCAGTAGAAAGACGATTTCACTTGGAATCTATTATATGAATGCCGGTGTTATTGTAGGCATCTGACGAGAAGCTGTTATTATCCGCTTTACTATCTATGCAGTTCTAATTGGGTTGAAACTGATTACTTCCAACATTAAGGGATGCAAATGACATGGTGCTTATGCACGTGTGACAAACACTCCTATCCTTAATAATTCAACATGAACAATTCCATAAAATTTCTAAATCACTACTATTTTTCATAAATATAAACATAAACATTAAATATTGTGATTATAAAACACCCTATAATCTTCATCATCATTTAAATGTATTTATGTATATAATATCGATGTCTATTTTCCTAAGTGGAATATTTGGCAAAAGTTCAGACGAGTGCATAATCGAATCTCTTTCACAATTTAAAAGGGGGCGGATAGCGGGACGAGAAGAAGAAGGTGGTGGCGGTATGGTAGTGTCAAGAAAAATTACGACGAAATGGAAATGAGCCTTAGCGAGCGAATTAAATTATCCGATAAATTCGGTTTTCTGTCCCCAGGATCGCTCCAACTTGGTGACCGTAACATCTTCGTTCTTACGTCCAATTAGTTCCCAAACTGAACACATTCCATTCCGATAAAACTTTAGGGGGTGAATATTTTACTTTTGTAGACATCAACGATATTTATCACTGACATGGGGGATGATTTTTTTGCTACGATTTTTAGCAATTAACAACAGTTATTTACTGATGGAAAATACGTTTTATTTTTGTTTGATTTTGGTTACGTTTTCTACTATTACGAACGATTTATAACAATGATTGTAATTTAAATTGTGAAAAGACAATCCTGTTGCTTTTTGTACAATTCGATATTGGATAATGTTTGTATCCAATTAGACCTGTATCCCTATTAGCCCACATAATTCAGGTGTCTAATTCAATTGGCTCGTTAAAGGCCGGCTGTATGTCCTCAAAGGACCGTTACAGACCTGATTGATGCTAAATCTACAATTTCCGTCGTTCTATTGTCTACACTATAACTCAAGCCCATCCTTTAATGTTTACATATGTAAACAGGGGAACTTTATTAGAATCTGTATAACAAATCTAAAGTTTATCACATAAATTCTGAATCATTATTCAACCGACTGTAGTATAAGATTTACATAAATCGCAAATTATCATTGTAATATATGTCAAAGTAATAAAAAAAGGATTTGTTGTTTGCCTACAAATTCCATGTTGTTAATTTTAGATGTTTTAGAATTTATAGTGGCCATTGTCGACGGTTTAATTTGGAATATTTTAACGATACAACAGCCGGACACTCTTAGTAGTTGGATGTATATTACTGGGATAGCAATTCGAAGTAATTGCTGTCGAGTAGAGAACCAACTGGATAGGGAAATCGAGTTAAAACAGAGTAATGTTAATCATGGTGCATGTGTTAGATTTCCCTTTACAGAAATGGCGTTTCTAGATCGTAAAGTGAGCTTAATATCGTTCGTTTGGGTATTGAAACCGTGCACACATACACATACATACACATAGGTATAGTATGGATAGTATGTGTAGGTACAACTAACCGTATCGTGTCCGCTCTAATCATCCATCATTGCCGGATTATACCGTATCTGGATGGATTAGTGGGGTTGAGGCTTGTCCTCTAGAAAACAATATTAATTATGCACTTTCCGGTCCACAAGACCTATACAATATTACAAGAATAACAACTAACTAATCGAAATAAAGATTGCGTGCTTATTTATGTTAATATTTACTCATTCTTTTATTTTTGTTTTTTGTTTTTTTTTTGTTGTTTTTGTTGAAATACAATTAAATTAATTCTAACTGTAATTAAGTGTAAAACGAAATAGAAACTACCAGGTTGGAAAATATTTTTATTTCACAATTTTTACAAACAACTAGCAACAAACACGCAATGGAAAAACTTTGTAAAAACTTTCATAACTGACATTTAAAATGAACAGAAAATTATTATCAACTTTTAACTCTATTTTACATATATGTGTATGTAGGTGTGTGTGTGTGTGTATGTGTATGTATTCGTGCTTAACATTGTGTTATACTGTATTGAAGAGGACCCTTGTTACAGGACTGGACAAGGGCTATCCGTCATCTACTCTAAAAGACCTCTACAAATATGACAGTTCTGTCGCCGAAAATTCTATAATCCTTTATTTTCATCCTTTGTTTTTTTTTTTGTTGTTGGTTGGTTGAAAAATTGAATTACAATTGTGAAATGATAAAAACTGGCTCCATTGCGATAAAAGATCAATATGTGTAGGTATATTTTTTATTATTATTATGATTCAATATATAACTTTAGAAATCACATTATACGTTATCTAAAAACAAATTAAATCCTAAATAGTGAATGGTATCTACGAAACAATTACCTAAGAGACCTTGCACTTGAGTTTTTTTTTGTTACAAAAAAAAATTTGAATCATAATAAAATTATAACGACATTTAAGTAAGTCCAATACTAGAACCGTACAAATGTAAAAGTTTTCAACAATCATTATAAAACTGTTGAAATGTCAATTGCATTGTTTTTACTCGATTTTTTAAAAATAACAATAAAAATCATTGATTATTGCAGAATAATGCGAATGCCTTCATGCATATCGAGAAATTACTATAAACGTTATATAAGTTTGACCTGAAGTGTAGCACCAATTTGCCTATCTTTCACAGAAAAACGCTATTTTAAGGTTGTTAAATCCCATTTCAATTCTCTATAACACTCTCCTCCTGCTTTATCACTAATATTCGTTGATTGTCGATTCTTAAAAGGGTTCTACTAGCAACTGCAACTGCGAAATCACTTTTCTAACTATTAGAAAGATCGATTAACAGATAAAATCAAATTTTGATAAAGATTATGATAAGCAACCCTTCAATGCCGACACATTTATTACCACCCTCTGTTTGGTTTCACTTCTTCTATCAATGTATAGCTTCGAAATGGAGCTTTTACTGCAAGTACATTTATAAATACCACCACAAACCCTCTTGAACAAGAAATCCTGATAATGGATCTGTTGAAAGTTCTCATGTGAAACTTGTTCAAGTAATTGCAATCTCATTTAGAATAACTAAGTATTTGACACTTCTTTTTATAATTAACCGTATAAGAGCTCAACCAAGTTGAAGAAACATTTACAAGTAATTGGTAAACTTAGTCACATCTTCAAGTTTTCTAAATGGAAGTATTTAAAAGACGACTTGAAGCAAAACGTAGCATATGTATCATGAGAGAATGTACCTATTTAAAGTTTTCAGAACTCTTGGGCAATATTGCTGTTGGCTATATCATACCAAAAAGGTAATAGGATGGCCTCCAAGTTGCACCAGCCCTAAGCAAATCAAAAGAGAAATTGCAAAAATCCTCCAAATATTGGAAGAGAAATCTGAATTTGACTGACAGAGGAATTAAAAGAACAAAACACAAAAGTAAAGCATTATTTGAAGAATAATTCGTTTTGTGTTTGTATACCAATGTATCTGGGAAACATTCATCTTCTCTATAGATTGCCAAGACTATCTGAAAAAGTTAATTAAAATTTACGGAATGAACGGTCATTTGGTTCAGTTTAAATTTGAATTATTTTTAGCTATAGGTCATCCACTAATGAACATTAATAGATAAATTTGTATTTAACACTTCCCCTCAACGTTAATTAACTGTTTTAATTAATGGCGCCAATCTTGATTACAATTCATCAAGGATTTGAGGAATACACGATTTGGTTAACAATAAAAAGTAATTTAAGTTGAATTAGCAACAACAAGGTTAAAATTAATTTATTTTATTCTTCCAATTGTTGTAAAATGTGTTATCTAATTTTTCTAATCAATTAATTGCTATCATA
>JAZBGY010000007.1:87117-231312 GCA_037414755.1 Lydus trimaculatus
TTCTCCTCTTTTTTATTTTTGTTCTTCCAATTCTTACCCTATACCCTATATCATCAATCAATATCAATATTAAAACTTCTTTTACCATTTTCAAACAAATAACACAACTATTGTTGTTGTTCTACATAGATAAACACATAAAGAAACACGAACATTTCAATTTCACGGATGAGTTATATGTTTTTTTTCTTATTGGGTGACATTTTCGAAGGGGCATCAAGATATAGGACGCGTGATCCTTTATATCCGTATCGGTAAAACCGGAAATTATAGAAAAAAATAAATATTATAAGAAAGGAAACGATGATATTGCTGAACTAAAATAGAACATTTTAGATATAGTTTTTTTTTTGCTGCTTCTAATTTTCGTGCCAGTCGTTTCACTTAAATGAGACGAGTAATTTTCGAATTGACTAATAGAATCCCATTTAGGAATTTTTTCCTATCATTTATTTTTATCTGTTATAGAATAGATGATTGTTAGTAGCGGTTTTCTTAATCTAAACAACAGGAAAAGCTTTATTAAACGAAGAAATCGTGGATTTCTTCAGGCTTGATACAAAGTAAAGAAAGCGTTTAAGGTTCTTTTTTTAAACAACTGTTAATTAACCGATTTTTTTTTTGGAAGAAATTTAAATCTAACAATAACAAAAAAAGTTTAATAATTAAAGACCCGAAGAGCTTCAAAGTTATACAAATGCCTAATAAAAATCACGATTATCGTACGCTATTAACATTTAATTAAAATTAAAAGGCTGCCTCAAATGTTAGGGCTATAAATGTGTGATTTATGACTTTGTACGATGGAAATTTGTCGTTGCCACATTGGTTATTACACATTTGATTACCCAAAGGGCATTTAATTCAAGTTAGGCCAATGTAACTTTTAATTATGACTATACATCTCTTATTAATTCGAATTATTATTAAATTTAACTATAGAGTAGGTATAGAGAGAAAAAAACAACAACAACAAGAAGATAAAACTCTTCATTTCCGGCCAATTTGAAAAAAATCCAACAACCTTTGAAGTTCTTCAAATGATGAAAACATCTAACCATATAAATCTGTTTACAACTCTTTTGATATCTCGACCACAAATTTAGCTAATTCTAAACATATCAATTTCTATTTTTCTTTCTAGAAAACAAAAAAAAAAAGAAACCTAAAAACTATACCGTTTGATGTGCTTTAAATTTTTCTAAACTGAATTGATGAAGGGGAAGAATGTGAAGCCCAAACAGAAAAAATCGTGAAAGACAGCCACATTTCCGTTTATAAAATGACAAGAATTATGATAATGATGATGACGATGCTGGATGGTGAACGTTGACATTGTCGCTTATTACGAAAACTTCAACCGACTGAAGGAACATATTACAAGCTTGTTAAAGGAGCTGTGTGCCACAATCTAACAGAGTAACTTTACACCCTTCACATATGTCGAATTCTATGTTCAGTAATAGGACAACCGACACAGAGTCATGTCGTTTGATCTGTTTCGATGATTGACAAGACATAGGATCATTTAAATAGAATCGCTATTTAGGGAACGTTGTACAGATAAACGAAAACACGTGTAACTTTATACTATACCAAAAAAATCCGAAAAACACAACCCTTTACATGGATATTTTATTTGTAACCAATTTTTTTTGGTTTGGAAACTGTATGGTTTACTGCACACAATCCTCTATGGGCATATCTACATGCATTTTACAATGGCTAGTAGCAATAATGCATCATCGATCCATATTCATTCAACCATAGCCGCAATTGTACTCAACACTATTACCGTTATTACACGGCCAAATTTCCAGTATTCAATGGTCAATGCAAACTAACAATCAATAATTCCTGTTAGACTAATTCCACTTCACATAAACGACTAATTATAATAAACATTCCAAATGCTATTCCAATCGAATCGTGATCTTTATCTCGATTGTAGTTCTAATGGTGTAAAGAATCGTTTTCAGCAGACTGAAATTAAGATTAAAATTCGCTCAACATACAACTATACGTTTTTATTTCTATCAAAAAAAAAGCAAACAACATAAATGACGGATTCATTGTGTAATAAGAAGACTGAATTGTTCCCAAATGGTCAACTATCACGTAGATTAAATGAATAGACAATGTACAAAGACAACGTTGGAATGATTCCCTTGATAAATCCATAAAAAAAAAGATACGCAACCATTTTATCATTTTCAGTTGAATTTTCTGAAAAATTGTTCAAATAATCCATCAATTTTTTTTTTCTGCGGTATTTTATTCTTTTGATGACTTTCAAAATAGTTTCTAATAAAATATAGGAAGATCTATTATGACTTTTAAAAACTGACAGGCCGACATTCCACATATAATTCAAGTCCCATACATCCTGTACAATACAACCGAAATTAATAATAGAATAAAAAATTATGACGGACATTGAGATACAATCAGAAATTGTCTCTACAACGATTTGATCCACACCCAGTTGTGTCCACCAGGTGGTTAAGCCATATAAACGAGCGGGATAGAAAAAAAAACAAAACATTAAATGCATTACATACTTTACAAAACTAGTTGTTTAGTAAAACTTTGATGATACAGATTTTTGTTCAACAGTAACAACAACAGCGAGGACATCAACCAAAAAAATTTTTAATTAAAACTCCCTATTTGTGACTCCCATCTGTTGAAAATTGTGGATTATAGTGGGAACGACCCGGAAGATCATCCAGTGTGATAACCGGAAGTGGCGGCCGTAAATTCGGTCAAACATGGTGGTGGTGGTGGTGGTGTTGGCGACGGTGTGACGTTTTGAAACGATATCTGGCAACGAAGTGATAAGATGTCTTTCACAAAAAGTGTACGTCCAACGTCTTTACGTCAACACAATAGCCGTATACACACATGTATAGAGAAGAGAGAAGTTGCTAGAAATTTCAACAAAAGCGTAGTGGTTTAAAAGAGGGATTTAAACTGAGGGTAGAGGGTGACAAAGATCTAGTTGTCGTTTTCAAACACTCTATTCGTTGTTGTCAACTTTATAGTTTATTTGATCGAATGAAACGGAGCACAAATGTACCTTTTAAAAAAGCTGAACAAGTCAACTTGAAAAACAAATAACTGGCGCCGTAGTTGTTATAAATTTTCTATATGATAATAAAGAGTTAAATTATCAATGTGGGTAAAATTTATCAAAATAGAAAAGATTGATTACCATCCAATGATTCTTAATAATTTGCTTAAATTTAATTAATTTTGATTTGTGTAAAATGGTTTGTAACAAATGAAGCAGATCGAAAATTCAGCTTGCCTCCAAGGCAACTGCTGAAATTGTATCCTGCATTGTCATTCTTGTTTCAGCACGAGAGATTAGCTCAGCAGGCATCAGAAAATTGGACGAGCTTGGAAAATAATAAATCTACGTACACATCTGTAAACAACTCGTAAAATTCTATATAGCCTTTACTTTTATCGTCCACATTTTCTTATCATTCAGTGTATTTGATCCCCTAACTGTCATAACAAAAAATCAATTATTTTTGAAAATGTGGTAACAAAAAAATCGTATAATTGATTCAATTTCATTTCTAAATCAAAAGGATAACTTTAAATTTGAATTTTACGATAGGGCGTACATATTTATCAGTTAAATTATGGATTAAATAATTATAAATTCAATTTACATTAAAAAGCAAATTGTAATTATAATTTATTCTATTATAATGAATCAGAAATGAGGCGTAAATAGAATTACCATTTAATTTCGTCCGCAGTTATTTAAAAAATTGGAAAGAAAAATCTGTTCCAATACTTATACACCCTCAATCGAGTCTCCCTTCTATCGGCTCAGCTAAATAAAACGCACATGCGGCCCATAAATACGGACGGTAGAAAGTGCAAGCGGTCGTTTCCACAGTTTCCATCCCTCGATTTTATTTCCACCCCAAAAAACCGTCCAACCTCCTTACTCGTTTGTGATAATGAACACCAACGGCATAGAAGACGTCACTACCACCCCTTTTTAAGAACACTGATGTCTATGTATAAGTGCCGGTTATCTTTTAGCAATCTCTTCTTCTTTCTCACACTTTCTTAACCGTTGCCTGTTTATCGTCGACTACACTAAATGAAAAAGTCATTAACACTGTCTCTAATTTCACATTGAATGACGACTAAGTGGTGTGCTAAGATTTGCCCAAAAGACAAATCTGACTAAAAAGAGAGATTTGTAATGAAAGAAAGAAGGGTAGTTTTGTTGACTTGATGAACTGGCCTATTATTCCAAAGATTCTTACCCACTTTCCGGTTCTCTGTCTGACATTTTGTTTGTTTGATGGGCACTTTTTCTGTACTATCATGGCTCGATCTTGACACGACTTTAGGATTAGGGTAGAAAAGAAAAGTTTCACCACATCAGAAGGAAAACGAACGTTGGTCACACCCTAGTTAGAAGCCGTTTATTTCAACTTTTTCGTTTTTTTTTCTTTACTTTTTTTTTTTGAAGAAAAGCCATCATATAATACGAAAGATTAAATGATGGAGTGGAACTGTAGTAAAATTATTTCCATTATCAAGGAAAAAGCAGAAATAGGTAATAACAAAGTTTAAATTTTAATCCACTTTAAACTTATAATCAAACTGACTTTCTTGCAGAATTAGTAATAAAATGATGAAATGGGAAATTACTTTAATCAAGACAAAGGACGACACTAATAGAGACAATTTAATTATTTAATCAAAAATTTAATATTTCTAATAACCCCACCCCCAAACACAAAAAAAAACAACAGATAAAACAAATAAATTTGATAGTACCTACTTATTGTCAATTCGTTGAATATATCCGTTATATTCGTGCTATCTACCCCTGTTTGATTTCTGAAAATTCCGCAGTAGCGTCATGCAAATTTGGGACGGTGCAAGGTCCCACCATCCGTGGTGGTATAGTTTCGTTTAATTTCCCTTGCGGTTTCACATCACCATAATTCTTGTCAAATATAAAATTCATAAAAATGCATGGTGCACGAAGTAATAACAACAACAACAACAACAGAGACAGGTATAGGCTAATGGGACGGGGTGGCATATACAGTAAATACACACACCGTCACTAATTATCCTAATGGTACCAATTAGACAAATCACCCCACAGAAAAATAGAAATAAAATTACAGATTTCCACCACGCCCACTGTTTTGGAATTTATTAAAGCTAATAAATGTTTTAATATGAATTCAATGTATAAAATTTGACAAACACACACACAACTTGCGGGGAAAAGTTCCAAAATTTAACTAACTATACACCCTTTTTATAACGTTAAGCTTTTTATAAATATTTCAAAGGAAACTTTTCCTGGTATTATTACCGAATGAAAAACACCAGTGAAAATATCCAACCACCCTTCTGTTTATCGTAATTCCGGACTAATCCAGTATATATAGAATAGAGAGTGTGAGAAAAGGATAACACAGTTTGAACGGAAATTTTGTTTGAATCCATATGATTCCACAACCAAGTTAACAGATCTAAGCAAAACAACATCATTAATGGTAGAAATTGCATTTGAATACATATAATTCTGTATATTTATCTAAGGTTTCCTCGAATATACCCTCTATAATATTGCTACATTTACCAATATTCACTATAGCTTAATGCTTCTGTAATCAACATTCCTGAATTTTTATTCGAAAAAATGCCTAAAATGTAAAAAATTTGAACATGCAACACATAACTGCTACCGTATTTTTCTAATAATAAAGGATTTCACGTACAAATTTTAATAGTGAATTCAGAGAATTTTATCGTAATTATCGTTATTTGCGTTACAACATTTTAAAAATTTTCCAACAATCAAAACTTCAGTAAAATCATTTTTACATATGAATAATGAAATCTCAAAGGCATCCACCACCAATCTTGAACACGGAATTTCCTCCAAAAACGTTTGATATTTTTCATTGGTTGATTTTAATTGAACAGTGATAGAGCAACATAGCGACAAGACATAAATCAAACTACATGAAACACACAAGGATAACGGAATCACTAAACAGACAAAGATAGACAATATATGAAATAAGGGTGAGTTAGGAAGCCAAGCGGGTCGCAATTAGTCTCGGAGACATGCAGATCCGGTGTACGATCTAGCTATTATTATTCCCATTATTATTATTATTATTACTATTATTGTTATCATCAGATTGCTCTGCTAGTGCTGTTGTTTAAGTACGACTACTTTTGCTACAACTATTACTGGAACTGGTAGTGCTGCTGTTGCTGCGCCACCATTGCCGCCGTTTTGTCCCGAATGTACAACAAATATAATTAACGCGCCACGCGCTGATGTTTGGAGACGCTTTTCTATCGGATTACATTCGTAATTCTCTTTCAGTTTTGCGTTTTGTTGGTGCACAGACGGATGCACTCCAAAATGAGGCACAATGGAAAAAGGAACGACAGGATTATGGTGCTCCTCTGTACTAATTAGTCTCTGGCACGTTAATTACGTCCTCAAAGAACAAACCGAGGACGCTTAATTAAAAAAGTAATAATGATAACAATAATGATGATGATGATTAAGAGAAACTCACTGATGATGTCTTTGATGCGGTATTGCTAGACTTTACGCCTTAAGGGCAGCCAGGCATTGTTTGAATGTCAATTTTAATATATATGTATTATATTTTCGCAATAAAACAACTAAATGTGGTATATTTGGAATGCTCAATTTGTAATGTATTCATGAAACAGATTGAGTTGCGGTATTTTGTTGTATTTGTAACAACGTTAAGTGGAATTTGCTCGAGGATCTGTTGTGGTGGTTAAGCTGCTGTCCGACTTTTAAAAAATTTACGATCGCTATTATACGAGAACGCATTCAAGGAAATAATGAAAACAACGTTGAAATTTAGTCCATGGAATTGTGTTGCTATTCCAGAATACATTATTACAGCTACATTTTCCCATTGAATATTCATGTTAATGAATCACGGTAATTCCACTTCAAGAATCATGAAAATCGTAAGTTAAAATTAATAAGATGAAAACGAAAGTTCAACTATATAATATACGAGAACGACACTGGTGGAAAATCAACTTTTATAAGTTTATTTTCAGTATGCTACACATTATTATCAACGAATTCACCAACTTACTCTTTTATCATTTATAGCAAACATTGTTGGAGTGTTCTTCCTAAGCGATATCCGGCATACAAACATGCTAATTTAATTAAGGACAAGGATAGATGACGTTAAATGTTAATATTTGACGATTTTCCCTAAAATTATCAAGGTAGAAAGATGAAAGATTCAACTGTAGTTTATTTACATTTATACTACATTATATACATATGATACAGTTCTAGCTGTTTACTTGATACTAGGGTTAGGTATAGTTCAGCTTTTAACTCTTTAGATCGTGCATTGTTACGGTAAATTTGTTACAAAATGTTCAACATATCACATATAAAGAAATAGAACGAACATATATAGTAAATTCTAAAAACCTCATCCATTTTAGTTCGATTAGCCTCAGTAAACAAAATATATTGGATCTAATCTATCAGTCACGAGTTTCTCTTTTTCCTTTCTTTGTCTCCGCCTTCCTGTTTCATATTCTTCATTTTCTCGTCTATTTTTTTTTTTCCGATTTGATGATGACGATGCTGCTTGCCTCCTCTGCTCCGATGTCGTTTTAACTTCTTGACTCTCTGGGAAACCGGCTCTTGAAAATATACTATAGTGATCGTTATCGTCGACAACTAGGAGCTTATAGTGGATCTTTGAGTGCATAGTGTACGTGACGTGACGTTGGACCATAGAAGACGTGCGCTATCGAACTAAATCAGGCCTAATTCGTGACTAGCCGTGATGACCGTGACCCAAACGAACTCTCTACTGTTATTTCTTTTTTTATTATTATTATTATTTGAAGAAAAGATACGAGAAAATATATAAACAAGCTATAAACTTTAAATAATATATGTACGTATGTTCGAGCAAATAATTCGCGCTTGTTTATATACATTTGATTTCACTTCAAGGTTAGTTTAAAATCCAAACCAATAACTATAATTGATCCGATAAAACATAGCCAACAGACAACTATTATCAATCTCCAACTGGTATATACATAGGTATAGTGGATATAATGGTAATTTTATGCAGTATGAAACGTTACTATAATGCCTAATAAAATTCCAAATGAATCGGGAATATAGGTGGTGCTTTACAGATTCATTATTTAGTCGCAAAATTATTTGTGAAAATAATATAAAACTGACTTTACTAGTAAAAGGATTTGATGTCATGATTTACCTCAGTTAGTAAAATGTTCGATATCAATAAATTCAATCGTAAATCCTCTAGCCTTGGTTGTTTAAAAGTCAATAAATTTCAGATGCATACTCAATTTTATTAGATTTTTGCACTTTCCAGTTCACATAAATTTATTTTGTGAAAAGAGTAAAGATCCAATCTCTCTTATTAACCAAAAAAGATATTATTATATCGACATAAATAAAATGATAAAAAACAAAAAAAAAAGAGATCTGGCTCGAATACGTGCTAGCCATGCACCCAATTTATTATCGGTCTGAAACCAACGTCTGTCCTTACAAATCGTCCAATTGCAGTCAATATAATCCTAGTGCTCGGTAGAAACGTATTAGATCTCCTATTTCGAAGTTGGTCGGGTCAAACGGGCCATTCGTCAAAGCATTGTGGTTGGTCTACCAACTACTAACATAATCCGAAGTTGTAGGGATTTTGAACTACTACGGAAAAGAAAGATCCGACCGTTTAGATTACTTTCATCATATCACCGTTTAATCATATCGAACAACTGAAGCAAAAGACGACAAGAACAAGAAGAGATAAACCGATAATGACGAGGATGATGATGATGATGATGATCACGATGATGTGTATCTACCTCTAATTTGAGCTTTTCTACCATATACTGGTTGATATTATTAAAGAAAAAGGTGTCAATGTTGATTATTGAGTGATACTCAATAATGTTCATCGAATAACCAACTTTATTCCATAAAAATGTTTGTTATTGATCTTTGATAAAATCGTGATTAATTAACTTTTCTCCAATCAGACAGTTTTCATTTAATTTTAATATCAATTTAAAATATAATAATAAACTATTCTTTTGATTATAATTTTCAAGGTTGGTACTTATTTATCAGTCGTCCCAACAACTTCTTCAGAAATGTGTACAGTACTTACTTAGCCACTATTAACTTGACTATAAATCTCTGTCCCTCGGTTGGAATAATACAAACAAAACAACCAAATCCTGTTGTGTGTTCATCTCTCCTGCAGGGGCAGCAGCATCACTTTTCCAGTCTCTCCATTTCATCCGTACAATTTGCATATCTGCGCATCTTCACGTGGTTCAACGAACAGGATTTTTACCGATTTCCCATTTTTGCATTTGCATTTCAAAACCAAAACAACAACAACAATAATAAAACAAAAACAAAAATAAAACGATAAGAATTAAAAACGTAATCATCTTTTACGTCTGTTTCGGTCTGACATTGTCTTCATAAAAACTTGAAATGGTTTAGTCCTTAGGGAGGAAGTATGGACGATTCATTGGTGAATGAGGCGTCATTCTCTAACCGATAAGTTTGTTTTAACTGCCACCAGTCCGCTAACGAGTCGCTTTGTTTTGATATAAACCATTTACTTGATACTGTTCCGTCTTATTTATAGTTAAGTACAATAGTAAAGAGCATCCATTAGATACAAAGTACAAGTTGAAAGAAAGAAGATAATGTAAGGATAGGACTGTGCGTTGTTACCGTCCGCCCTTCGATTACGATTATTACCAGCGATTTAGACCACTTTACTAAAGATACTGTTCTTCAAGTCGCCCGAAAAAAGCATCACTACATCAAATTTCCAAAGGTATCGTAACAGATCCCTTATAAAACACTTTCAATAAATTTCCCTAGTTTAAGTTTTAGTATTTAGTATTTGAAATAGAAATACCCTTCTGTTACTAACCCTAATAATAAAACAAACTCGTTTCTGACGATGTCTATTTTTTTTTTGCCTTCTGCAACGAAATCGATGATGACGATGACGACGACTACTAGAACATTCCTTTTCCTCGTACAATTTCGTCAACATTCTCTTTTCACGCTCACCATGTGCTCTTTTTTTCTTTCTTTTTAGAAACGTTCCTAGGTTTCCGTCACGCTGCTGCAATATACGAACCCTTCGGACAATAATAGGCATGAAAATGCTTAGATTGCGTGTTTTATGTGACGGAATATGCGACTGAGGACTTTCCGTCTAAAAATGTTCTCTACCCACCAACAATTCGCTTTTCGCAAATGAAAATAGAAACATATGTCAGGTTTCTGGTTGGGACGAGACGGCTCAATTTTACCCCACACAAACACACACACACACACACACATATACAGACGACTGAACGAGATTAATACAATAACTGTCGATGGAGTTTCTATGAGGGAAATATGTACGGTTTTTCTAGAAACGAGGAATGAAAAAGTGCAGAGCACGCGATTTCTTCCAGTTTTCTCTTCCAACAATATAATCAATTGAACTAAGGCTGTTTTTCTTTCGATAAAATATTGTAAAAGTTTTTTGAAACTGTAATAGAAAGTCAAACAGTAATCAGAAAAATTAGATAATAATTCCAAAGTCAAAGTATTATTTCAACAGAACCATGTTTTATTAAAATATATTGCGGTCGAGGGTGTGTGTATATACACACACAAATATTTCCTCAGTTCATCCTAGCAAATGACGAGATAACGAAGCCTGAGGTATTAAAGCTGTTTCATTCTATCTCACTTTCTCTCTCTGTTTGTACATATATTTCGTCGTTCATAACAATTTAGGCTAGCTAACAATTCAAGCCGCCGCCGGTCGTAATGGTTTCCAAATATTCACTAAATTAACGTAGTGAACAACGTCCGAATTTATTTACCTTTGGTAAATAGCAATTTCCATTTTCATTGCAACATTTTCCAATCATTTCGATTAAGATCTATGCTTTCGCTTTCGATTGTACATGTTTTTTTTATTCCATCTATCCTATCATCATTGTATCATATTTCGCTATGCATATTCGTGTTTTCAACTAATAAACCCACCATTAATCAACGCAGTTTAATAATTACATTTGCATTAACTTGTTGTTCTAGTTGTTGTTGTTGTTGTTCTATTTTTAGAATCGCAAACAGTATTGATTTTCAATTGACTTTCAACAAAACATAAAACACTCGTATAAACGTAGGGAGAGAGAAAAAAATTGTTAACCATTAGTCGACTAATTCGTTATCTTATTTAATCTTGTTACGTTGATTCGAACTGGTTTTGTACTTACTCAGTAATGACCATCGGGAGGTGGCCGATGCTTAGACTAAGACGTGACTGTGATCGAGCAGATTGGCGAATTTACAAGAATTAGAGGAAACGAGGGCGTTTGGCCACGTAACATAGCACATCCCATGGGACAATCGCCAAGGAAATTATCTCACGCTTATGTTAGTTACACGAAAAAAAAAACGGCAAAACAATCACAAATTAAATATATCAAACACAAAAAAATCAATCCACTATTTAGCAAAATTAAATTAGATCTAATTGTTTTGATTAAAATAAATAAGGATACATTATATCAGTCAAAATATAATTAAATCAAAACTTCCAAGTTGCCGAACACAAATAAATAAGCCATCAGACCAATTAGTTAGAATCAGATAACCAAATTATTGCCTAATTTAACCATCCTTATTATTATTGATCGCTGCTACCGGGAAAGTTTTAATCTTGTTTTATTTTTATTCATTTTTATTTTACGGACTTGCAATTTTTCATCGACACACAACGATATACAAAAGTTTAAGTTAAACTGTGGAAAATCATTTATCGAACAAATCCAACTCACTTTAACGACATAAAATAACAATTTTAATAAATAAACATAAGAGGCAACGCTTTCGACAATAATGTCTATTGAAAAGTTGAGGAAAACTGATATTACTTAAAGCCCTATATAGCACACTGACTATAAAGAGATATGACAAACCTCTTTCTTATAACGACCTTTTAATATTGATATACTCCTAGGAAGGGCATGAACTCGTCCACCTTTTACCGAAAAATATTCCAATAGAATTTCAGTTAAATTTTAGGAGAAGCTATTATTTGAAAATGGAATAGAAACACAAGAATAGAGGATTTGCCACAGTTGTAGCATGTCGAAAGAATTGCACACAGATCGTCATTATCTAAAAAAATCGAATGTTTGAAATAAAACTGAAAACATTAGAAATGATCAAAGTTTCATTTAGTTGCGTGTGTATTTATTAACTTCATGATTTAATCCCATTCCAGCTATTTTCCTTTCTGTTGACAAAATTAAGGAACAACGAAGCGAGGCAAAAATAACGACGACATTAATGGAAAACGCCCAGCGTTCACTAAACAGTGGGTGGTTAATTGCTGACTAAAATAAATTAATTATAATGAAATTGGTTCGAAACGATGGTATTACTCACTTTCTGTCAAGATATACAATCACTAAAATTTAGTGTTTTCCCCCAAAAACCATCGTCCTATCTCTATTTAGAAAACCGTAGTGGACCACCAAAACCATCCAACACACGACCCAATTACGGACGACTGCCTTGAAATTGTGTTGTAAAACTGGAATGATATCTGGGATTCTAGGGACAGGGATTTTACCAAAGAAAGTTTCGCTGGCGACGCGGAAAAGTTACAAATATTTTACAAATGGATAAGGGAGCAAAAAAAAAAACTGGGGGAAAGTAAGGGAATTTCAACTTAATAGAATTCATTCATTTAAGAATTTAAAACAAACTTTTCTATTATTTTATAGTACCATAGTTTAATAAAAAATTCAACTCAATTATTCATGTTGGCATATTGTATGAATGAAATGCAAATTTTCAATTCTTAAAATTGAAAATCATCATCTATCTTGCTCTAGCTGGCATTTGTTGTTGTTTTTTTTTTTTTTTATTCCTTATATTAAGATAAAATGGGAACAAAGTTTTGTAAATTTAGTGATTGTACGACAAAGCTGTATCTTTATCATCATTTATCTCTTTCCAGTAGGAACAAAACAAGTAGATGAACTCTGAATCGACTTTAATTAAAATTTAATTTTATAAAGACTCACATCCAAAGTTTCTTTTACATTTCAATTAAGAAATGTATTAGTGACAGTAGTTTTGGGTTTTTCCTCGAGTGACATTGCGGTTACATGTTGCTACATAGAATAGTGGACCCTTGTCAAACTTGGAGACGTTGTCGAAATTGGCTCATATGATGTGGTAAATCACACACGGTACAAAATAAGGCAGTGGCAACTTGTTGACGATAGGACATCCGAAACTTCTATATATATAAAAAAAAAAACTGAAATTGACATACACACATTTTCGACAACACATAGCCGCCACATATAAAGATAGAAAGGAAAAGCTTTTGAAACAAGAGCCTTCTATTGTTGGAAGATGTTTGACTCTAGGCGATGTGAAATTGCGTTTCAGTAGTAACTTTGCGACATACCACATTTTTACAGAAACACACATTGCTGGAAAGGAGTTCGATTCGGATGCAATTATATTTTTCAAACATAACTACCAAATGTGTGGACTGAAATTCAAAAGTTTTTAATAGAACAACTTGTAACAGAAGTAGCTCGTTTACGATCGTCAAATCCTAATTCCGACCTTTTATCCCTAAGTAACTACTTTAATTACTAGTGGTGAGAGAGTTATTGAGTAAAACTACCCCGACATGTTCTTCTCTCAACCATAAGACTTGAAACTTCTGTAAGAGATTAAAATAAACTTTAAGTACATGATTATGCTTAAAGTTCTAATCATATTTCAAATTTATAATGATGTTCAATACAATCGAACATTTTCATATTTAATGCTGTTAATTGGACAGCTTGGAAATTTAATGTTGTGCTAAATGATGTGTTAGGAGCCGATATTGAGTACGTCCGGAACCAGTCAAGCATCTCATCAATATTACAGACGGTTATATGATGCAATTATGTTCTGTCGGTAATGTGCAATCATGATGCATGCCTTCATCAAGTCTCCACATACTCTCTCACCCATCATACATGATCCAGGATGTTAAATTGTGGACATGAATTGAATTTATAACAAATCAAATTTTACAACACATATTAGAAAAGACAAAAAAACACACACACGAAAATTCTCAACTGAAAATGCATTTACATACATATTATCATTGTTGATCTGTTTAAGATTAATAGAGATTAGATTATAAATGAATAGTTTCAACAATTTCGTAATAATTCGCTTGAAAGACCACAAAATCGGATTAGAATGTTCTAACTACTTTACCAAGTGCAGAGAGATTAATCAGAGTGTAGAAAGGCAAAACGGGCGGTGCATTTACTATCCCGGAAAACAGTGCAATTAAAATGAGGAAATTACACGATAATAGTAAGAATAAAATCGAAAAAATAAACTGTAAGATAGTAAAAGATTAATTAAAGTCTTTTCTCAGCAAAAACTACAGGTGTTTTTACTTAATAAATGACCATTATATATTTGATTAGACTGATTCTATTTCCACTTGAAAACTTTCAATTTATTCAAAAGCAGATTTCATGAAATAGTTTCAGTTTGCATTTACAGTGGTCCACCCAATTTCGTGCCAGATCAGATGCATCCATGATTGCTTCAAATTTTCGTTACGATGATAGCACAGTGCGGTAGTACTGATACTGATGTAATTCAACCATATGATGTTGGAAATTGTGGAGCGTAAATAAAAAAATACAACACACACACACACACACACATGTGCATATAAAATAAACCCCTCTGCCAATTTACGTTGCGCTCCGTTGAAAATTGAATCGAAAATCAATCTGAAACAAACAGTAGGTTCCCCTAAGAAGTTTCATGTCAATCTCAGTACTGCACGCAAGTTATGGAACACTTCAATGATGAAATTATTCGGAAAGTCAGAATAGTTTTCAGATAACTTTCTATATAGGCGCCTGTAATGATGTCAACCCTCGTCTAAAGAGTTTTACGGAAACGTTTAGCTTTCTTTTGTATCGCATACATCATCAAATTTGGTCATCATACAATTTCATAACTTTAAAATAGATCCCCGTTTTTATTCCATCCCTCTTTTTAGATTAAACAACATTAAAACTTGTTGGATTATTCGCAACAGTAATTGTTTCAGGTTTTTCAGGACAGCGTTGTTTCAGACGTTGAAAGGCAAATGTTTTACTAGAATAAATGGTAAGAGAACGAAGTTGGGAAAAAAAAAGAATGTACGGGTGCAGACTTTTAATTTCATCGTAGATTAGGCAGTCGAGTAATTTCGGTAGAGTTTAATTATTGTTGGTGGTGTTCTAAAACTTGCGTCTCTGCCACCAACCACCACATTTGTTCTTCCTATCTTTTTTTTCGTTCTTTTTTTAAATTAATTCAAAGCGTGACCGCACTAATAACTGCACTATTTTAGAACGTCAATCTCAATTATTTCACGTAAAAAAAAAATGTTCAAATAAAGAATACGGAAAATTGTAAGGGAATTTCCATAAGTTTTTTATTATTTCCACCACCCCGCTATTATCATCAAACCACTACTACCACAGCAAAAAAGTTGAATCAAAAAGGAAATTTGTTCAATCAATAATCAATTGTGTATGCTGACAAGTAACAAATATCACCAGTCATTTTATAATAGAATCTGAATAATGGAAAACTCTAGGTGAGCTGATAATTAAATACAGATAAGAAAAGAAGAAAAAAAAATGTCAGTACCTGTTCCAGTGATAAATTATAAGTTGAGGGTGACGGAAAATTACCTAGCTATGGAATGTCATAAATTCGCAGCATTTTGAAATTCGTCTTCATTACTACGTTGGTGATATATTGATTCTGCTGAACACACAAATACATACAGCATTCTACACACCTACACAAATATGAAAAATATGGTATAAGGGTTGACATTCTATTACACTGATTTCTGAAAGTCTCTTATTAGAGGATTTACAACTAAACAGCATGGTAAAAGGAATTCTAAGAATGCAGCCCTAGTAGGGGGGTGCTCAATATAATTTTTCAAGATGTCATCCGAAACATCCGAATATATATCTTTTTTCCTTCCAATTAATTTCCAACATACACTATATCGATTTTGTTGACATTCCCGTTCCGTCTTTTTGTAATTTTGATAAAAGGATTTATTTTTTCTCACTTTTTTTTTGTCGAACAGAAATCGACTTATAAGGTCCTTGATAGTAGTGATGATGGTGTTTGGTAGTGTTAGCAGGCAAGCAAGCGGTCGTCAACACTTAATTCCCTTAAACCGTTGAATTGGTAGAGCAAACAATTTTTTGTATAAACTGACGAGACTATACGACACAAACAGGCAACGAAAAGCTCATTTAAACTTGGTGTTATATACATACGTTGTTTCTACGGAAATGCGAGACGTGTAGAAAAAACAACAACAACAACAACAAGCTGTTTAAAAACCATATGCAATTTAAACAAACAATTGTGCTGCTAATTAGTCCTAGTTAAAAATTGTGAAATTATCGTATTAGCGTGGCATAGAAACAATTAACAGAGTCTTGTGGGCGACATCCGGTGTATCCTCGACCTCAAAGGTCAACTACATAGATCACCCCAACAAGGACGTTGTTCTCCAATTAAACACTAACGAATTATAGGCATTTCCGTTGATGTCATTCTCTACATATTAATATTATAAGAAAATCACGAAATTCTACAAAAAGTGGAACTTGACTATTTAATTTTATTGCAAACATTTACACAAAAAAGTTGAGAAAATGATTGAAAATGAAGAAAATCCAAAAGCTAGAGGGCACTTGGAAACTTGAACCATCTTATATAGAAGGTCTTAACAAGATCCTCATTAATGTTTAATTAAAGGCTGGAGAGATAACAAGACACACGCATACTATACTGAAGAAAATTTCCTGCTGCCATTTCTGTACAGTCCTATTAAAGAATTAATTTCGTTTCCCCGGAAAGAGTGGATTGTTGAAGAGTTCAACTTATCAAAAAAAAAAAGGCAAACCAAACAAAAAGCGAACTTCTGTTCGCACATCATTTAATTATTGATTTATTATTTTGTAATATTTTGCAGCTGATGTTCAACAATCAATTAAAATTAATACAAACAACAATCGAACCTAGAAAGGCAATAGAGTGAAAAGTTCACATTCTTTCTTGTCACTTTCATTTTCTAGTATCGTCATTCTTTTTATTTTCGTAAATACAGCAATACATCTAACAAGTCCGGCTTTTTGTTACGACAGCGATCGATTGTGAAATTGCAAGTTGATGGATAAATCACGACACTTTTCAATGATACGCACACATAATATGCAGCCGTAATCTCAACGTTGTCGGTTATCTAATGAAAGAAAAAAACGCTAATGACATATTGATGAATTTATTAATTTTATTTTTTCATATTTAAAACAGCTAATCTCCGATTTTGTATAATCGTTTAAGAGAATTACGAATCCATTTATAAAATTGCCAGAAAATTTAAATAAGTTGAATTTGAAAATGGGGAAACTGAAAAATATGTAGATTGTCAACTATCTCAATCCCCAATTGACAATATCAAGTTCTTTCGATGCACTTTATGCTAATGCAGTTTTGTCATGAAACTACTACCACAGAAAGCGCCAAAAAGACAAAACCGAATACATATTATATGTACGTAGATAAATATAGCCAAGAACAATTCTGGAGTCAGACACAAATTTTCGTTCGTTTTTTTTCTTAAATTTTTCAATACGCCGGCTTTGAAAATTACAGACAAGAGGTCAAAAATCGTTTTGTCCATGGTCAAAGCAGCTGTTTTACGTGGAATACCAACAAAAACTGAAGCTTTACCATACTAAATGGTTCAACAATGCCACTTTAATGTGTTTGTGTAAACTTACACTCAAAAAGCAACATAAGGAACACAAGGAGTATGTGTTACGGTGTGAACACTTTCAACATAAAGCACTCTCTAACTAACGACAAACATGTCATATTTCAGTAAGATCTATAACGTACAGACTACAGAAACATGGTTTGAATAATTCAAGTTTTACACTGGCCAGTTTCAAGTCTACACAAAACCTAAGGGCTAGGCAATGGTGCTTTATGATCAAGAAAAGCTAGAAATTGTAGATGTTGAACAATTCGAGCAAAAAATTGGTATATCATACCGGAATGTACATACTTTAAATAATTTTAATTTCAGTCTATCACGAAGTCTGATAACAATCCTAAGAAATAACATAACTTCATATTAAATTAATTTTTATTCAGAAAAATTATATTTTTTGAGTTAAGAATTGCAGCATTGAAAGCCTACATGTGGTGGTATTGATGAGCACCACTTCTGGGCGTAAGCCAGTAATTAATGTTCGCTACTCCTTCCATGTAAAACGAAAATTTGTGTTTGAACTTGTAATTTTTCACACCACTGTATAGGTCAGATCATTGTACAAAACCGCCAACCATCACTTAGACGGGCACTTACCAAAGTGGAAATTGCAAATAATTGAAAACGTGACACAAACGTGAATATTTAAGGCGACAGGGTCAAAGAAACATCAATCTTATTAAATCCTCTTTGTATTAAAAAATGTAAAATTTAAATTGTCTTAAATCTTGTTGTTTCCCTTCAGTTCAATCGAAAAACAAAATATTACAAAAAAACAAACTAGATATGAATTAGAAAGTCTAAAAAGGGAAGGAAGAACTACTGCGTGCTCAGGGTGTCAAGTATCGATCGTATACATATACCAGCAACCCCTCCCCGCCATATATAGTTGAACTAAGTGCTACCGGTCAGCTAATCCTGTATAATGACCGAACGAGGAAGTCCCTCACGCAACCACCCTTTACTGTGTTTTCTTTCCTCTTTATCTAACTTGTTTCCTGATTACATTTTTCCATTTTTTTTTTTTGTTCGTTTGGGCTTAAATTAAATAGAACCAATGAATGAAAGTGGGAATAGATTTAAGGAAGAGAAACATTTCGAATGTTTCTTTTGGTCTGGACGAGTAAAGACGAGACAGCAATAGTAATTTCCAAGCTCTGAATAGTTAATTAACGGAACAATTCCAGCAGAATAACTCCGGAGCCGAAGACAAGACGAGGTCCCTAATTATTCCGCGCTCGTAAGTTAATATTTAATTTTATCGTGGCGTTACAGTTAATTCCGTATAACAATTTATAATTTTAATGAAAAATTATCCTACGTGAATTGCAAAATTTATAAACATTATACTAATAACAGATGATCTTTTTTAATAATAATAATAATAATAATAATAATTATAATAGATATTAAATTTAATTTTAGTATAGAACTTTGCTTAGTCCATACAATTTTATCGTTTATTTTTCTAAACGATATTTCTTGGAAAGATCGTAAACATAAACCGGGAAAGACCTATCGTCCATTTAATATTTATTATTGGGATGAAAATATCATGCGTGTGGCCACCAACATCCGGACATCTCTTATCTACCAAAACGACGCCAAATATCGTCACAACCCAGTCACGTATCTTTACAACTATTTTCTCTACTTATATCTTTTTTTTTCTTTTCGCCCCACAACGACTATCTCTTTTTTCCCTTCAAAGTATCCATCAAAAATCGATTCTTTTCCAGTTTGATGATTTCCGGAGATTTACTAGGTGTTAGATGAGTTTTGTTGCAAAAGATTACTTAATAAAAACTTGAATATTTTACACATTTATCTATCTAAAGATATCGAATATTATGTAGATATGTACCATAAATATTGATCTAATATTAGAATTATTTTTCCTCTATTGTTAAACCAATGGAGATGAAGAATGCACACAGTGACGATGATGTTTCTTAGTAACGATAAGAACAAACTTTTCAGTCGGCAATTGGCCAAAAACTGCCTTTATTCTTTTATGATGTTTTATCAGTCGAATTTTAGTGCTTCATTTCACTCTATAATATAATATAATAGAACTGTATACCACGTGTCTATTGAATAACGCCCCCCTTAACAGATTTCCTCAAAGTTTTTTGCAGGCTATAATCAAGACTAACGAACGATAAGTATAGTTTGCATGCAAGAATCAATCACTCTGCGACCATATGAGGACATCTAATGACGTTGCCGCAAGTGCCAATATACTAATCTGCGTGTAGTGATCAATTTTTGATTTTAAATCCAAGCCTATCGTGGTTTTTATCATATACTTGTGGTATGTGGTTGAGTAGATGAATGATATATTTTTGAATCGAACGTGTATGTTGTATACGTATAAATAAACTTTCAGCTACTTTTCAACTCATGCAATCTTTAAATTGATAGGATGATAACGCGCTAGAGGCAACTAATAAAATTTTGTATTATCCGTTTGTCTATAAATAAATGACACCGAACCATGCAACGTCACTTTTATCATAAAATTTTATTCAAGAGTTGATTTTAATATACCACCAACAAATAAATAACAAAACGAGAAACATCAGTTTTCAAACAACATAATGTTTGAGAAAATATAAATAAAAAGAAAAAAACGAGCCTGTTTTATCAACAGTCGTGTGGTTAATATTTTTCAATATTGAAGATGTTTGATGTTTTGTTTTTTTTTAGTTAATAATATTGAATTTAATTTCAGTTCCATAAATATTTCATGTTAGTTATTACATGGTTTCAATTGAAATATTTTCAATAATTTGCTATTTTTACATTAAAACTGTAACGGTTTATTTATTTTAATAACTGCTAATTAATTTCAATGTACATTACATAAAAAAAACAACTATAATAAATCGTAATTATTAAATGTAAATATAAACATTTATGTTAAAAGCAACTAAATCAACAAATAGACAAAACTGTAATATCTATAATAGATCAAATATTTAGTTTAATTTTAAAATTATTGAAATTTTTTTAATAGTTTACGCTTAACGAACAACTTTTTAATTACTTTAACTTTTAATAAAGTTTTACTAATGAGAATTTATTTATGTTCATGTTCTTTTCGTTTTTCATAAAACAAAACTAAGTTCATTTTAACTCATATTACACTAAAATAAGACTATTGAAAACTACAACTTATCTGAAAAATTATACGTTAGAATTGTAAGATGATTCTGAACATTAAGGCGCGTCTCCACACGGACACATTTAGCCGGTAACATGCTGTCTATAATAAATTTCTCGCGTAAGTAGTAGCGCAAGTCAGTAGTTTTGAGTGCTGTCCACGTGTCCGAGCAGCACCTGCAATTTGTTTTATGCGAGTGCGTTGAATAGATAAACACCAAAGGAATGTTGCAAGCAATTTGTCCAGTGTAGACGTGTTTTATAGTTAATTAGTTTATTGCATGGCGAATAATTGTAAAAAAACCTTATAATTCGTGATGCACTAGGTTATATTTATAGATTATGAATAAACTACAGTAAACGATGAACTGTGCCACAAGTGTAATCAGCAAAAGGCACACGGGACACGTAATTAAAACTGAAATTTTCGATGGCATGTAGCCAGTGAAGGATTTAGGCGAAGGCCCGTGAGGCCCGGGCCTAGGGCGCCACAATTTGAGGAGCGACAAAATTTGAGAAGTGCTAAAAATTCAAAATTGACTGAGTTTTCTGTCGATTTTGAGAACAATTTTTATTGCTTTCTTTCTAACTGTTACTACACAGAAATGTTATACCGTCTAACACATTTCATTTAGAAACATAAAAGAAACTACAGGTAATAGTACAGTCCTAAGGGTAGGTAATCTTACAAATATTCTACGAGCTACCTCTTTTCAGTCCAGACGAAGGCTAAGGCTATAGAACTCCTATGGTCCTAGATGAAATGTTGCAACCTGTACCTATACTATATTTCCTGACACTATGAGACGGGCGGTGCATCAAAGCGGGCCTAGGGCGACATCACAACCAAATTCGCTCCTGCATGTAGCCCAGTGTAGACAGTACCCTCGATCAGTGTCGCCAGCGTTGTTAGCAACGCTTGCACCATGTTTCCGGTTGAATGTGTGCATGTGGAGACGCACCTTTACGATAAAAATATAGAGCCATACAAACAAAATAAGAATTTTTATTATTGAATTCCCCAATCATAGTGCGAATTATCCAACTCCGTCATATACAGATTGTCGACTGAAAAGAAATCTTTTGGACAACGATTTGCAAGAATGTTTAGAATACAGTAGTAAAATACAATAAAACCAGTTGTTGAATGATAGTAAATGATATTTGAATAGACTAGATATAGTGGTGGACTAGTGCTTGGTTTCCACTAAAAGTTTAAAGCTTTTTACGTCATATAGACTCTGATTTAATTGGAATTTTAAACAAGTTGAAAACGTACTCAAAGTCAAGTCGACAAGACAACTATAATTTAACCGTTTTCCATGTAGAGTACAGTTGTAGAAAGTGGATTGCAATTTGCAAACATATTTTGTTGCAATTCTATGGATATCAGAGTTGACAAATAAGTAAATTCATGAAATTGAAGATGAGAATAGACAATTGCAGCAAATTCTACTGATTATTTCATTAGATTAATCTTATAAAATAGTAACTTTGAACAATCTTAGAATTCTAGTTGATATCTGAATCAACTGCTTCAATATAGCAAGATAATCGTGAATAAATCGAAAGCTCATATATCAAAATTTCAATTAAGCACATGTTTATAATAAATAAGAATTATAAAATATAGTCCTATGTTATTGTTATTATTACCTATAAAAATGAATTAATATTTTAACTAGATAGAACCTATTGGTATACAATGTCAACAGCCTATTTAATGTTGTCATTATAATTTACGTGTTGGAGTTATTATAGCTTTTATCATGGCCGGTACAATAGAGCTATTATTTATTCTAATCCCCCCAATATTTCCCGAAACGCCAAAACAACCGATTTATCACTGGAGACGCCACACTACTACCACACTATACTATCAATACGACAACAACAGTTACCGTTGCCACCAACATACAAAACTCTTTTTATTGATAAAGTTGTGGTGTACGGCGGCAATCTAAAAATTGTGTTACAGAAAATTAAGCCGCCATTCAATACCCATAATATTCAATAACAGCCGAATGTTATATAAAGAAAATGGATATATAGAGAAATAAATAAGAAAACTCGCCCCATCATTGAACAAGAACAAGAAGAATAAGAAGAGGGTGGAGGCAGTGAAATAAACGAACGAGAGAGAAAAAAAAAGGAAACTTCAACAACAAGCCTGAAACGATACTTTGTTTTATTAATTCCGTTATTAACGAAACTATCAAGTTAAATATATTGACATGTTTTCCCAAGATAATGGTACAATTCTTCCGATATAATCTTTCTATTAATATTGTTAATAGATGGATTATGGGCAAAAGTTGTTCCAATCGAATGAACAAGATGCAAGAATTATGTGCCAATTATTTTCTAAAAATATCCACTTTAAGTCTCCAACATTTTGTTTAAATAAAATCGATACGTACACTAATTAATTCATCTATAATATAAAATGATTTAAGTAAAGCTATCCAGATAGCAGGATAGGATAATAAAATTTTGGTAAGAAGGAGTTCTGGAAATGGCGTCGCGATGCCGATATCAATTTTTTATGACATCGTTCTATATCCAACAATCTTTAGATATGCTGTTTACATAATTTGCTCGATTTTGTCAAAAAGTAACACACACACACACACACACAAAATTGATCTACTAAAATAGCAATCATAAAACGAACTTGATTTGTTCGCCCTTTTTTGTGCCAACAAGCCACCCAACAATAAATTTTTATCTAAACCCGAAATCTTTACAAATTTGTATTTTTTATTAAAGAAAAAAAAACGGGTAACACTTGTATTGCTTACCTTGGTATTAAGGACGGTGTGTACGACTGCCTCAACCCTAGCGAAACTCCCTTTACCCAGAAGACGTCCTGTGAAGCGGAAGTCGCCAGTAGAGGCGACTTTTCTCTTGTTGTTGACACCTTGTAAAGTCATTTCGTTCAACACTTGTTTACACACACTAATGCGAATCTCATGTTAATACTGGAACGAAAGAGATTTTCGCAAAAGACAAACACCACCGACGATGGATGAAATAAAAGGATTACCAAACAACAACACACACCAAAATAGCGATAATTTTCTTCATTTATTTTTCTGAAAAAAAAAGAAAACGTTGGTAGAATAAGATTTGTACGTCGTCATGACAACAATTTTGAAATAAATGACAATATTGTTGCATTGATAGATGGATGATAGATAAGTCATGGGAGAGGAATCGACCTATAAGAGAGGGATGTGAAGAGGATTTTGTGGTATTGAATACAAAAGTCTTTGCTACAGGACCTTGTCCGTCATTGCTTTATTAAATATGAAATATTAAATTGTTCCCTTCTTGGATTCTTTCATGTTTTTTTCATTTCACGTCCATCCTAGGTATTTGTCTACATTTTTTTCTTTTAAGGTGGACCATCTCTGATGTCAAATACATTCCCGCCCAACAAAAATCTCGATATTGAAACACTAAATTGGCTACTCGAATTCTAGCAACTTAGGACGGGTTTGCACTAGTTTACATCACATTATGCAGAATTAGATCTTCATGTAAATGTGGGATTTAACTATCTAATAATGTCATACTTTGTTGTTTTAAAACAAACTAGTTTTTTACAGGAAATTGCTTTTTTCTCGATACAGTATCCTTTAGGGCCTATACAAACGACGGCTTTTTATCGCGCTGATCACGTGCTGTAAACGCGGTGTAGTTGCAGTCTGTATACCTTTCTATACATCGATTAATTGATTTTTACGCGTTGCAACCGCACGTTTCACGAACACTGAGAATCAGTGCGATAAAAAGCCAGCATACGGCCTAAAGTGTAGATATTCATATGTGAGCGTATCTTAATATAATAAAACAAAACAAAAACGGTAAGCAATCTGCATTAGTTTTCCTGCAGCTGTAATGTTGCAATATCACTGTTATCGTTATTATTTGTTGCAAGGTCTAATCAAGGTCCAAGGTTGTTCGAAAATCAGCTGTTTGTACACAAAAAATAAAAAATTGAAGAAAAACCAACCGAAACTTTAAAAAATATGCAAACTGCAAATTTTCTGCTGTCGTCCACATAATTTATAAATATAAATAATGTGCAAATAAAATCAACATTGTATAAATTATAATTTCCGCATATCATACTTATTGTTGGAGGGAAAAAAACGAGATTAAATTAATTATCAATTATTCTTTTAACACCATCAAGTTTAATTATTATAAGCAGGAAACAATAATTCTTATAACTTCATTTTCAAGTATTTTCCTATAGATTATGGTATTGTTTCACTATGAATTATTTATAAAAAATTGAATAAATTTAATTGAATGGATACAATACAATACTTGATAAGCTATTGAGCGCATTAATGACATCATAAATTATTTAAATAATATATAAATACGTGAAAAACGATTATAATCAAAGACTATAGGTAATTTTCCAGTTTTATTTCCAATGTAAAATCTATATAAGAGAATTTTATTTTAATTAAACAGAAAATTCAATGTTATATAACAATAAAATTAAATTAATTTACATGATTTACATTTACATATGTATATTAACAGGAGGATAATGTTATTTTAAAAGGATCCTTGACCGAATTCAAGGTAATTAAATTGCAAACCAATACTTTATACACAATTAGCCGGTTTCCACATGTCGGAAGACAAATCAACTGAAATGATAATTACCGTTCACTTTTTTATGGTCACATATATATTACACAATATTTTGTTCAATAACGAATAGAATTTCACGATTTTATTGAATTGTGATAATCAAATATCGTTGGAAATCCCAGGCAATACACCGTTTAAGAGACTTAAGGTCCCAAATACACGACACACGCATTTATCTCATCGAATTTCTTTGAGGAAAAGTCACAGGAGGAATGTAGGAATTCGGATCAGGACCAAAACTTGACCAGAAATCAGCAATTTTTGATATTGTACATATACAGGCTGGGACAGTTCATCTAGGAATATAGCAGAAATTACAAGAACCGGGACAGTCTTATAGCCTTCGTTTGGGTTGTTCTTTGTAGAATTTCCCACTCTCAAGACTGTCCTATGATCCTAGATGAAATGTCTCCACCTGTATGCATGTGTCGTGTGTTTGCGACTTTAAATCTGTGTTATAATTGGGAATCCGTTGAAAACGTGTCCAGATTTGAGGAAATCGATTTGGTTGCTTCCACTTGGAAATCATACATCAAGTTTTTTCCCCAAAAACGCTATATACGTCTAGAATTTGAAAAATTATCATTCATTATCTATTTTGGAGCATCTTAGAAAAATTTGAAATTGTAAGTGGGTGTCTTTCAGCAATATTGAAAAACAAACATAAATATGCGCTGAAGTAGGATTATTGGATCTAATGCTGTTGATTGCTCCTTATAGCTTTGAAATAAATTTAGAGTTACACACAATAAATAAAAACGATCGTCAATCAAAAAATCTGACCCTATAGTTGTTATTAATTGTTGAAAACCTTTATCATAAGGTCAGTTACGAAGATATCAACTATTATTATCCAATCAAATATCGACTGCAATTTCGCAATCAGCTCATTACAGTTTTTCATTAATATTATTATTATTTAACATATCTTTTCCATTATTTTTCAAATAATTATCCATCCATAGATAATTATAAACTTTCTAAAAACTAGTAGTTGTTAATTAATTACTTCATTATCTAGAAAATTAATATTCCAATCTACGATGTTGTAGTAATGTAAATATTATGTACAACTAACAATAAATCGTATTAAATAAATATTTATTGAGAAATTGTTGAGGTGAGATCAAAATTTTGTTTGAATTCCTCCCCAGAATAGAAAAAACAAACTACTAATTGGCGCATCTCATCTAAATTATATTAAAGATAATTCAATTAAATTTAAATAAAATTGTTGTAATAAATTTCAAATCTAATTAATATTTACACAGTCGTAGTACATCTGTGTTAAATAAATTCTTTAATTTATTAGATTTTCCATCATGATTTTCTATTTTCTATTTAAAACTAATTAAATTCTATTTTATTGAGTCTAAATGTAAAGAATTTCCAATGTTTCACTTATTCTATGTTATTATATGTATTTGTGTGTGTATTATCCAGAAATACAATATTCTAGAGGAGCACATAGCATAGAATGTTGATGTTCAAACTAATTTCATGAGAATGAAATTAAATGCCTCCAGTTTCACAAGAAGGAATTCAAATTAATTTCGTTGACAATATACTGTAATCACTATCTCTCTCTCTTTATATTTAATTTTTCTTTTGCCAGCCCCCCGCCGCCGTCTCATCCGTGTTTAGATTGTTTTTCAATTTGGCAAAATATAAAAAATATTGTTCGTTATTTGGAAAATTAACTTAAAGTATGTGTACGTGAGTAAATAGAATAAAGAATAGCGAAACATTGTTTATGATTTACCGGAAATATGAATCGATAAGGACCTTCAGGGTCATCATCAATTTCCATTTAATTATAGTCCTGGAAAGGTGCCAATCTTTCTTCAATGTTTACACACATAACTAATTTGAAATTTATCAATTCGACCTTGCATACAATATATATATTATCTGTAATTATTTTTCCGGAAAACTACCAATGATAACATTTAATAATTTATTTAAAATTATTTGAAAATGAATTAATCATACGATAATTTGTATTTTCCATCATCGTTCAATTGTAGGTTTGATTTTTATTAAAAAACAGTTTAAATTTAACATTTCCTCTATCTGTTAATGATCGACAGATTTACGTCAATCTATTTTAAATTTAGCTAAGGTAATTAGAATACCTGTGCCAAAACTACTGTAGAGGCCAAGGTTTGTACTCAATTCCCCCAGAACTAACACGTTTCTAACTGCTACTTTTATAACAGCCGGTCAATTACATTAAGCCAATTTTACGAATATCACCTATAAATAAATTTTGAAAAGCTTCTCGGTATTATTTTCAGTTTCAGGTAGTACTCCGGTAAACTTACATGTATTCAACAGATTTGAAATAGTATAAGAGAGACTTATGTATCTTTGGTTTAATCCAGGGGTGTGTTTTGTCGCACATCTGCATATTCTTCTACGTCTAATCGGCCTCCAGTCCTGGATTTATTCACCCATAAAACTGATTCTTTCGGCTGTACACACGGGGACTTCATTAAGGCAACGAGTAAGATACATAGGCTGCGTTATTGCCTACATTTGTATCCATTTCCACCAGATTTGCGTCTATAAATCTAAAGCAACGGTCTTATAGTGTCCACAACGCTCTTATCGTCGCATCTCTCTCTCACTCTTTTTTTTATTTTATTTTGGAGATGACACAGGTGCCAACAACCCGAAAATCAACAGACACCACAACCCTGCCACTAAATGAAACTCCAAATGAAATCATGTGATTTATTGTAAAAACCTATATTTTGTTATAATAAAAGAACAGTAATAATCTTCTATGAATTGTGGGATTGGCTTTTTTAATTGGCGGTGATATCATTGATAATGATCGTCCTTGTGGTATTCCACGAATTGATTCATTTGCGTGTGCCAGCTGATCGTGGGCTGCGACTCTAGCCATGTCGGCGACTTTACATTTCAAATATCAAAATTCGAATATTGACTATTAATCATGTATGAATATGCAATAAGTTCTATAAAAAAAAAATAATGCCACGTGATAGTTTTTTTTTTGGTAAAGAAAAACAGACGCAATTAACTCCTCCAAAATTGGAACCATCTTTTTTTTTTGAAAGATTAAATTTGTCGTCAATGTCACCATAACAAATTTTCGTTATATTTAATCAATCGTATATTTTTCTATATGTTTACAATTAATCATAAACAATAAAAATAAACAGCTGTTTATATTTGTTTAGTGTCGTGCAAATTTCCGTGTTTTGTTGATAAATTTGAAGATGATTTATACAAAATTGATTTAAACGGCAACAACGGCCGAAAAAAACATACATATTTACATTATTAAATTAATGGTTTTTTGTTCTTCTTATAAATCTTTGGAAATAAATTATCAGATTCGTAAGATTTAATTAAATTTTCACCTTTTAGGAACAGGATGTTATGACTTGAAATTTTGCCATATTTTTTAAAGACATAACTTCCTGTTAAAATATTTATAACGATTTTAACTTACTTCATAGAAAAGAGCATGATTTATATTAGAATGAAATAGTGATTTAAGCAATTCTCGTTGCTTATGGTTTTAATTTCGATTAGCAGAATTTCAAAATTAGATCTTATATTATAAATAATAACGGTGAACCTGATTCCTATTATAAGTGTGTACAGTGACTAGCGAAAATGAATGGAACAAATGAGGAAAATATTCATTATTAAATTTAAAGTCAAAAGTTATTAACGGCCATTGACTCTACAACGAATACCCACGTCCACATTTATATTGAAAATGCTTCTAAATTAGATAATAAACCCATTTTATAATATATCAATAAAGATCGGTTGCAAAGTCCAAGATTATTCGCAAAACGTAGAGTAATTTGTTTCTCAATTAGGAAGTTCAGCAGTGTTGACAGTTTTATCTGCTGTTGGAGAAGATCTTTGGGTGTTCTGTGGACAGCTAGAAGCACAACTACTGCAATCCTAAAGGCACTAAATAGGAAAAGATACCCGATATACAAAAACGAAAGGTAAGACTATACAAGAAGTGCAAAGTTTTACGTACGATCCTCCCATCGGCGAGAGATTGGGAACGCCCGAACAGCGTCGCCAAACAATCTCTCTTGGGGTTTCTACTGGCTATGCAGTCCACTCTACGGGGTAGTAGTAGCTTATATGGCAAGGCAGCGCATTACACCCGCTCGACTCCACAAAGACCTATCCGAAGAGTACGGTCCAGTTGCCACCAAGTCTTCGTAATATCAGTTTTCGTTACCACTAGAATGTTCGGCCACAAAGCTCTCTACTAGTTGAATCCTGCAGCATTTAGTACTGATTGACCTGTATCTCTGCCATACCTTCCATTATAGCTAGCGGTTTGTGCAATACCGACTCCAATAAGGTGATACAGGATGATAAAACGTAATAAAACGTGATGGCCAGTTAATGAATCACCAAACTTTAGAAAAAAATGAAAATGTAGGAATAACATGAGATTCTTCTTGTTTCCTACAATTGAGTTAATTTTTTTTTGTTATTTCAATTTTGGACTAAATCCAGGAGTTGTTTCAATTCTCATTAATCTCTCACGTGAATTTTTTTGTCATTTTTATGACATGATACTTTAAAAAGTTATTGCACTGACACCAATGTGATCCTCAATGATGAATTGTTGGTATTTGTCACCTTTTCATCATAGCCAAATATTTAAATTAACCTCTTGAAATTTTCTAAAGATGATCAAACATTCTTCTAAAAGACCTTCATGTAACCTATTTAGACAAACAAATTAGATTGTTTACAAAGAATACTTCCATAATGTAGACAATTTGAACGCTTTTTCTATTTAACTTCCATTATATTTTGCAATAATTCTTAAATTAAACAAATTATCTGCAGCCTCAAGTGAATGCATGTTTATATACAGTGATCGCTGCTTAATGAGGCCAGTTTAGTACCAAGGTAACAAAGTAACAACCCAACAATGTAAATATTTCCAATATTCATTATGAAATCGTTATTGTGTACATGAGGCTTTAGGCAAGAAGCAATTTTAATTTCAGAAATGAAGATTCTGACAGGAGTAATAATTGTTTTTAATTATTTTATAAATGAGCGAAAATATATCAATTTTAATAGTTTTGTGTAAGCATTTTGCTCTTAAAACAAGTTACAGTAATTTCGATTTTTGAATATCTCGGCAATCCCAGCAGAAGCTTTCCAATGGGTCAAGATCTGGTAATCTTTTGTACAAACTAGATGTACCTGTTTTAGTGGCATAATTTCGTCAGCATACGGTTCTGTTTGCTTTTCCAGTAGATCTTTATACTCCAAGCGATCCATGATATAATTCTATACTCATACTATGACCGAAGAAAACTCCAAGGCATAATGGAACCGCCATCATCAGTGGAGTGTTTTTGGGGTCAAGTTTCTCACTCAATATAACATATTTCGTTACTATTAAATTAAATAAACCTCGATTCGTATAGTCATAAATCAAAATGTAAGAAGAAGCATTAATATTACGGTTTGTATAACAATTCATTTGGCTGTGTTGAGCGGCGATCACTGTATTTGCTCATATCAGTGTCAGTATTGTCATCATTCAACAGCACGAACCAGCAATTTTAATAAAACAAACCACCTTTGTATACATTGGGTCCAACTAATTATTTTTATCCAAACATTTTTGGCACTATATAATTATGTCAAGTTGGCAAGTTTGAAAATTTTCATAATAAAATGCTGGTTAGTAAAATTGAAAATGCAAATGAACGTTTTATAATAAAAAATAATAATTTGAATCATTCAAATTATTCTAACGAAATTATATCTCTTTTAAAATGCATTTTAGTGTACTTTCAACTTATTTCATTTTCAAATTGTTATCATCATCAAAGACTTATTCATAATAAAGTGAATATAATAGAAAATATTTCCATAATTATTTCAACTAAAATGTAGATCGACATACTCACAAGCAAATTTTCATATACATATGTAGATAGAATAATTTTGAATAAAGTAATAGAATCATTTAATATTCATAACGTTAGCAAGTTGCTAACTTCTTGATGATATGTTTCGCTTTCTTGACAGCATATTTGTTAGATAGACAATCTTACAATTGCCTGTAGCACAAGCTCATATTATATATACGTATGTATACCTATACATACATACTGTATTGTATATATAAAACATACAGCATATCCATTATAACGTCACCAATAAGCATTTTCCGGTTAATAATTCTTTATTTAATTGGTGTCTACATCACTTTGGCCTACCGGCGAACACTTAACAATTAACGCATTAATAGCATTAGTTCAAAGTGGAATTAATTCTACTGTAAATTCGCACATGTGTTTGTGATAGGTGTGTGTGTGCATGTATGTATATTATATGTGAATGTATGTATTAATAAATCCATGCCTGCTAGCTTCTAGGAAATTATCCTTGCCTTCATGATACACCATGGCTTTAAGTGCTACTTGTCTACAGACAACGCCCACTCATACCAATGTTATTATACCAATACTATCATCAAGATGAGATTTGTGTGTGTGTGTGTGTGTGTGTATGCCTCCGTACAATATTTACACGATTCAAGTTGTTTGTGAGGGGGAAGATCAAGTGATGGTTATTGATTTTCCCCCCAAAAAAAAAAAACAAAAAAAATTTGACGAGTAATTAATTGCTCTTCTAACACGGTTTTTATTCCCCTCCAATCTATGAGATATAAGCAAACAAAAATCGATAAAGAGATTTTATAACATAATTTGTAAACGTTATCTTGATTTTCTTTAATTAATTATATCAAGGTTAATTATGCTATCTAAATAGAAGTTTAATAGAAGCGCAACAAGGTTAAATACCAAACATGATTTGATTGATTTATTAATCAACATCCAGATGTTAAGTCATGGGAACTGATTCTCAAGTATGTACGATGAAAAAGCATTTTTGTGTATTGTTTTATAAGGCCCCACACAAGCTATGAGTACTAAAACTCAATATTGGCAGGGCCGTCGATGGAGGAAATCGATGATGGGGTAAGTCAGAGAATGATAGAGATCTCGGCATCATCCCATAATTTGTACTTCCGCTAGCAAAAAAGCTAGCAAAACTCAACAATAACTTAATCGTCATGTGGTACTTTATGGTAGGGTTAGTACCTGGGTAACTTCACACTTATGTCCCAGAGGCAGAAGTTTCATTTTGATCCAAAGAATGAATGTGTTTCTATACTCTTGGACCCGGAAGCAACAGCCTCACGATAGATACACCATTGTGTCAGTGGTTTTTATGTGTAGAAGGCATTGTATTTGAAAGATTTGAAGTCCAGCTCTTTCTTCAACTGCCTTCTATCTGTAAGACTTCTATCGGTATGAACAAAATGCAGCAAAAGTTGTTCCGTTTTTGAAAAGAAGTTTAAGACTTTTCCAAGCTAAGAAAATTTACTTTTGCCTTAGAAATAGCCATATGTTTATAGTCGTTTTGCAATTAGGCAAACCCAAGGAACTGCAAATACCGTCGGTTTTAAGGAAGGACACACATGTCGTACATAAGTTACGTGTACGATTCTTACACAAAACACTTATCTACCATCTTCTTTCCTTCATTATTTTTGAAGAGCCAAACGAAACATGCAATATGAAGCTGCTAAATTCAATTCTTCGCTTTCCTAAAGAACTACGCTACAAGAAAAAACCAATACAATCGTCATCTTGAATTCCTTGTCGTTAAACGACGGATATTCAGCTTTCTAGTACGATAACAGAAAGCTGGCACGAAGCTTCGGGACGCGAGTCTGGCCGTAGCATTAGAAAAAGGATAATAAAAGCACCAAATATAAATAGAAAGAGTTAAGGATTCTCTCTTAAAGAAATGTTTCTATCGGATTATTCGATTTTTGTAAACTTTTAAGAATAGACTTTCGAGAAAAATGAATCTCTGTTTGAAATAATTTTAAACAAAATATTCCTGGAAACAGAGATCTGCTTGTTGTGAAATTTAATTTGTGGTTTCAAAAATCCAAATCTTTGACCTATACAACCTTAGAATTTCCCTATATGTGTATAGTCAATAGTCATCTAATAATTTTAGAATTAGGACAATAATTGTTGACCTCGTACTATTAGAAATCAGTTGAAACAATGGTAAATAAACGATAAATAAATTGCCCAATAATGATATCCATTTTTGCTATAAATAATCGAAAATTGATGAGACATCAGGTTATCAAATCAAAACCTTCAAAAACCGTGCTTCTCTTCTTTATTTCTATCGTGGCAACTTGAGATAAGTCACGTATATGTATTCAACTGACAGCCACCAAGAAATTCTATCTAATAAAAATAGATAAACGCAAAAATAACAAATTAAATTTGACAATAATCGGAATGTTCAATGTTTACAGAGATTGTTAATTTCTTATCAATACGTGTAACAAGTCACGGAAAATGTATAAAACATAAACGTTGTCATTTCTAAAGAAAATACATATAATGGAAAACCCATCGACTGTTAATTCTGAATTTCCAACGAATTAAAAAAAAAAAACAACAACATTCAATTATTACAACAATAAAAAAATAAATGAAAGGAACGACTAGAATGGAAAGATCGCCTTAATTGTTATAATAGGGAAAATTGGTACAAACAACCAACTAGGATGACTGTCTCGTTGTTATTTAAGGATTTTCGTGGAAATACGTCTGGATGTTATTGAGAGACAGGAAATATTCCCCTTTTTATATAATTGGCCTTATTATTGTTGTTGTTAAGATTTGCGCTACCTTTTTTTTTGTTTTGGCCCGTCAATTTATACAATCGGATAATAATTTTTTTTTGTCTATATCTAATTGATAGTTAGTTGGTTATTTCTATAATGATTAACATAGAGAGAGAGAGAGATTTGAAACATATTCATATTTGATAAGTTGTAATCAATCTGTCAAAACTCCATCAACATAAAAATTACCAAGTCAAGCGAAGAATTAGAAAATAGACATTAATATATATAGAATGTATCAAAATGTACAATAATAAAATAGAATGAGATGGAAATTTGAGGAATTCTTTGACAGTACATTTATAATTTCAGTTTGAAATATTCTCTTTCAGTTAAAGCTTGCGTATCTAATGGCCCCTCTTGTCAATTGATGTAACATAGAACCGAGCATCTAGAGGATCGTTCCAATATATTTTAATAAATTGGAAAAATAAATCAAAAAACAAAAAACCAAACATTAATTGATTTAATAAGATTTCTCAGTTAGTTCTTTTATACTTTGATCAAATTGTCAATAATTCAACCAGACTTTTCATGGTCTTTTTTTCCGTATGTGTACGTGTTTTGAACAATATCAAATAGTAAAGTTTCAAAGTCAAATAATAAACCATAAATGGTAATTGCTAATCGTGGCAGTTTGGAATTTCTATTTACCTTCATGATATAATTATTTGCCTTTTACGATCACTATAAAATAGATGACTTTAACATAAGTTTTTCCTGAACTTATTGAACACCTGCACCAGGTACTATCCTTTACTACCTATGTATGGTATTAATCTTTTTACAAAAAGTTGTTATAAGCGTGAGAACTTATTCATAATTCGTATTTTTCGTTTCCTTAATAAAATATAAAATATTCAATTAACATAATATCCGTTTTGTTACATCAAGTAACAGCAACAAGTTCTGTTTACAACAAAACTATAATTAGAAGACCCACACACAAAAATGATGAGTTTTGTTTGTAACACTATACCCCCATATAATTAGCTAATGAGGTCTTGTGGGTGTAATCTACAGGTATTGATAATATTAACAAAGCGCTATTATTATTTTTTTAACCTAATTATAAGTAAATTTCCAATGTGGAAACGGATAAACTCAATAAAAATGGGATTGTAATCGAGTCAAGGTAGATTTTTAGATTAAAAACGCCCACAACATAATTATCGCGGATTTAAGAAAAATATAAACAAATTAAAAAATAATGATGACAGTAATAATAATAATAACAAACAGTTAAAGTATTATTGTTAGTAGTAGGTACTTTAAATTAGTTACACTAGAGATATTAGTGGCAATTAGAGAAAATTGCATATATGTAAAAAAACTGATAAAAAAAACATGGATAACTAATAATAAAATTATAAATAAATAGAAATAAATGTTATAATAATATTGCAAAATATTACTCAATTATGTGGTACTTTTATATATAAATTATTTATATTTTGTTTCTGTTTTGATTATGTTAAAATCATAAATAATCTACTCGGAATCAAAAATTTATTTTGCTTTTTTAATTTATTTTCTGATGTTACAAGCAAAATAAGTGGGAAAACTTTTCATTATTCCACAAATTTTTCCTTGCACAATTTTTTTCTTCGTTTTTTTTTTCCATTTTTAGTATATCGATAAAAATTGAATTGCAAATTTCTAGTTAATGTTTGCAATTTTCAAACTTGACTGACTATTTCTTATCAATTACGTAAAAAAATGAATCCTAAATTTGAATAAATTTTATGTTTATGTAATTATTATTGTGATAGTTACCGTTTTTTGTGTTATATAGTCATACTTAAATTGCGTTCTATCTAACTTTAGCATTCCTCATATAGGTTTTACGTTTGATGTTAATAAGATTTCTGGTTATAATTGTTAATTTCACCTTCATTATCATGCGTTGTTGTTACTGTTGCAAATCAAATATTCCAGCAATTTGAATCTAAAGTTGTCTGTAATGGAACGAGCTTCAAACAAATTCAAGTTATCAACGAAACTACATTGTGCTATGAGTTTGACATTTACGAAAAGATGCAATTGAGAGAAGCTCAACACCAATTGTTGATTCATCATGAGTTCATTGAGTTCATGGAAGTAAACGATAATAATTGTCTGGATGTTATGTTGGATTCTCAAAGGGGTCACAAAGTCTTATCAGAGCTGTTGCAAAAGAAAACTCCAATAAACAAAGTTTAGACTAACAAAAGTAACAAGTACAATTGTCCTGAGATAGATATAAGGTTAATTCCAATTCACAATTTCAAGTTGTTTCCGCAACGATAAAACGAACTGTGACTACATACGATATTGTATTTATTCGACTGATACATTAGTGAGGTGGAGCCTTTACCTATTCCCATCTCATTTCATCACTGTAGCCGCAAGTACGTTATCCATCCTACTCTACACCCTCTTCCCCCACGTCAGAATGTATCAGAGCACTGAAACAACTATAGCTCTAAACGAAAAAAGGAGGGAGTCCGAAAATATGCACCAACAAAATATCAAGCGTTAGCACAGTTAGCCAGGGCCGGATTCAGTGGCGTTTCTAGCATTAGTGGACGTGATGTCGTAGTGCAAAATTTGCCGTATTTTGCTAGCATATTTCGCTTAGTTTTTGGGCAAAACTTTTGTATGAAATTTTTGGTTAAAAGATCATAAGATTTCCTCAATAAACGAAAAAGGACCATTTTGACCAGTTGGAAAATCGGTAGAAAAATTTATCATGCCTTTAAAAACATTGGGTGTCGCCTTCACGATGGTATCACTCGGCCTAGTGACACCACTGCCAAATTGATAAATGGGCGGTATAGGTGCCAGCCTATGGGTTCCACAAATTTCAAATTTGAGGGGCCACGCAACAACGCTTCAAGATAGTATTCAATTCATCTCAAGAGAAAATTACAGACAACTTTTCTTAAATTGTTCTCAAAATATAGTCGCTCCACAAAAAACTCAAAGTTAGTTAGAATATATGGAAAAAACTACATATTTAATGCGTGTAGCTAAACAAAAAATGTGTCTATAATGAAGCAATCACTTAGGCTCATAAAGGAAGAACCAAACTTATACCAGAATTTACCAAGGATCATAGGCAGGATTGGAAAACCATCAACAGAAAAGTACTACTCGATAATGCTGCAGAAACGCTAGAAATTCGAGAAATGTTAACTCAATATTACGTAGGACATTGTTTTGTTTATGAAAAAAATACACAGTAAATGCTTTCATTTATTGACACTTGTATAATGTCAACAGTTTTTAGTCTTAACATTCCACCCTAAAAATAATGAAAACAGAAAATTTACTAATACTAACAGGGTAAGAAAATTTGATAGGGTCTTTCCAAATAAGATTTTCTCGTTCTTCTCTCTTCATTGCTTATTTAAAATATTCTCTTTTACGTTTTTAATAAGAGTATTTTTCATAAAGTGGTGTTGTATGAATATTTCATTTTACCTAATTTCCCTTAAGATCACTCATTTAATAGAAATCCTCTCCGCATACACCTGTGAATTGTTGAGTAGATTTTAACATATTCAAACACAGATTTTTAAATAAATTTCTCCACCAATTCGTTGAAATATCAACTTATAGCTATGTAATTTTAAAAGGTTTTACGTGAAACAGAAAAGCTTTGTTATCTAGTAGTAGTTCACATGAATTTTAATCAAAGGACAAGGATAATGTTTGTTTAGGAGAAAAAAAAAACGTAACAAAGAAATATTTGAAAAAGATAGAAACCTCAAAAGAATCTTCCTTAAGCGATAAAAAAACGTTTAAGATAATACAGAAACGAAATAAAAAAAAATAGACACATGCGGGCATATAAAAAAATTTCGGTTGTAAAGCTTCAAATACTATTAAAGAATTTTTCCGGTATAAAAATTATCAAGAAAATATTTTAGTCATCTTTTTATTAAATTTATTTAAGCCGGAAATTGGATTTCATATTATCGGTAGAATCAATAAATAATTTCTTAAAAAAAAAAAAAAACAGTTGGTCGTTTACTGATATTAAATTTTGCATCTTTCATTAATTAAAAACAAAAACAAGAATTTTTAAATTAATTCACAAATTTGAAAAATAGGAATAGATTCGCTTTTACTAATGTTATGTTTGCTTGAAATTAACGATAAAAGGTTAAACCAACTTGTTGATAATGTGTTTTGTATGTATCTAGTGCTAATTGAGACACGATAACATAATTGCAATAGTTTTCCTATTTAATTGTCTTTTCCCAGTCATTTTCATTAATTTATCATGTCAGTGGCGTAACGAATACATGAAGGCCTCAGTAACAGTCACAGCGTTCCTTAGAACAGCTCAAAACCTTCTCTTGTGAAAATTTATGCATTCAATTTTAATAGACAGTTGGTAAGACCAGCTGGAGACCTCTCTTGGAAAAACAGTAAACGTGCGGTTGGCTTAATAATAATCAGCCGTCAGTTGATACTACGCCACTGAGTCTTGTTATTATTCACTTGAAATTCAACAGTATTACAGCTGTTCCATGGTTCTTTGATTTAATGACGGCAATTTTCAAGAAACAAACAAAAAATACATTTACAATTCATTTAAAATTAAAAAAATCTTTAAAACAATTGTGTGCAAATTAACGATAACAGAATCTTTTGAACGAATGCAAATATGGCATTTGTTGACTCATTTTATACAGGAATATAAAAATTCATTTGAAATAATTATGATAAAACCGGTAAATTGACGTGCTTACCTTACGATGAGCAATTCTTCAAGGATATATGCTTCATTTTCTTTATCATTATTACTAATTTAAACGAATTTCAACAATGTAAGAGCTTGCATAGATTTAAATAAAATAAAAATTTCGTAAATAACGTTATTATTATTATTATTATTGTTGTAGACGGTGTTTAATTTTATAAGCCGTGACCAAATTTTCAAGAATCCGTCATGTTTTATTATTGTTTAAATTTATGGTTTATTTTGTACGATTAAATAATACTTTGTCGGTATATTATTTGTTTATAAAGTTGGTTTTATTATATTTAATCATTTTAATAATAAAAAAAAATTACCGCTATCGCCGCCACTGATTCGTTATTATAATGTATTTTCTAGTAGACCGCCTGTCGCCAAGCGAAACTTTACACGTGAAGAAATTACTCAGCTGATAAGACTAGAACGATGACGAAATCCCATGTAATGGTCTAATAATCACATGTTTCACTTTGTAGGTAAATAAACGTATAAATGTACTTAGCACACACACACACATATGAGTTATGTTATGAAACTAGTTGCGATGATGATGAAAATCAGAAAATAACAACAAAAAGCGTTTAATCGTTCTAAATTACTTATTATTCTATTAATTCTATTTGTTTATTTATTTATTGATATTACGCTACCTACAATTTTTCTTTTTTGGCTACTGTCAATTATTATTTTTGTGTTGTTATATGGGTGTTGTAACGATTATTAGTGTGAAATATTCCTGTAAATATCAAATCCATTAACGGATGGATACATTCATTGGTTTGTTGTTGTTGTTGTTGTTTATTTTTTCATTAATTTGAAAACATGATTATTGAAAATCCAACAGGACATGATAAATAACTACAAACCGAAAACATGCCATTAGAAAATACATAAATCTATATTACACATATATGTATATAGTTATCTGATATATTCTGTCAAGGATTGTTTCCATTTATAAAACGGACAGTCGATTTTTACATTGACGAAAAAAAACAATAACAAGCAGCAAAAAAAAAACATCTCATATGTTGCATGGTGATTTGTCTCAATTGGAATTTGAATAATGTTCGAAATAAAAATAGAAACCTTTTTTTATTGAGTATAAATTGACAAAATTACTATATTTTTTGTTGAAAAATAGATGGGCAATGGAAATTGTTGTTTATTTTAATATCAACAAGTAGATGGATTTTTTTGTCGTATCCAGAAAAAAAAAAAAATAAACGAAAGGTACAAATATGGCAACATCAAAATTTGTGGAAAATCTATAAGTTAGGGAAAGTTTTTTTTTTTTTGTCAAAAACTAGAAGCTTTTTAGTGCTAAATTAAAGCTTGTCATGTTGAACAAGGACCTCTAATCTAATATAAATCTTTTGCCGTGTGCTGTCTGTCTCTTTACTTTTCAAGCTACAGTTACGTAATTTTCAAACTTCGAAGACGTTCTATATAGAAAAGCGAGCTAAGTTCCAGATAGTAAGCAGTTGAAATCCCAGTTGAAAGTTTTTAAATACTACTTTCAACGAAGCAATGTAAAATTAATAAAATATGAAGTATTGTAGTCCAATTAAAGAACCTATTAAAGTGACTGATCAAGGCAAAAACTGTCCAATTTTTGAACTATCTGTAAGTCATCAGCTTCCTTTAGAAAATAAACAACAATTCTTAGGGTACGATTACACCATCAACTTTTGCTTGTTCAAGTTAACTTGTACCAAGTAAAATTTGATAATGTAAAGCGACTTGTAACAAACTGGATAACTTATCAAGTTTATGGACAATATTCACTGCGAAAAGGACGGAAACTCGAAGGAATTTCATGAACCAAGATCTTGAAGAAGAACTCGCCAGATATGTAAGCAGTTTCTAAACTTCTTGAGGAACAATTTGTTTCTATGTACAAAAATTGAACAAGTATTACACAATTAGTACACGTACCGCGAGTTATTGCTCAATTTCATGGTTCAAAAAATTGATTCGAGTTTCCGTCCTTCTCGTACTTACAAATTGTTAGTGAAAACAATGAAGTAACTGGTCAAATTATTGACAAGTTCTCGAAGAATTCATTTAACTTGAGAAGTCAATATTGTCCAAAAATTTGCCTTATCAAGTTTTACTTGGTAGAAGCCAACTTGAACAAGCAAAACTTGATAGTGTAATCATGCCCTTACACCTATTCCCAATATATTCAAAAGCTCATCGAAATGTGAGGTAAATTAAAATTACTCAAGCTGTGTTTTTTGGTGCACAGCTGAGCGTGCAGTACCATAAGGTACATCCCCTTCGATTAAACTGGACTGCCAATAGCATTGAAAACCATGGACCCACAATCCGAGCTTCCATACTGAAGCGAGTTTTTGTGTTATTTGGGCCGTGGGAAATTTGAAAAATGGCAATAAAATACAACAAATTGGTAAGAATTATATGCAAAATGTGGAAACTGAATTTATTTTCATTCATTCCTAACAATAACTAAGCGATATAGCTCCTTTCTCCTAACGATACCATGTAAAATTTTATCCAAGGTTTTTGTTAAACTATTTAGTCTAATTGTAGGGCAAGCCTAGGTTGAAAACTCAATTAATTTTTTTTTATGTTGTTGGTACTGCTATGATTTCTCGATTCAATAGTCGCGCTGATTTATACAAAAGTGACTAAAAACGACAATTTTGCCAGTCAAGAAGCCCTCTATAAGCAGCTACTACAGTGGGGTCAAAAAATGAATACGCGACAGTCGAGTTTAATAGAAGCTCGTAGGTACATCTTAAATTCCTCTCAGCTGATCAGTATTCATGTCCATATTGAATTTTCTACAAATGTGACAATTTGCAAAGCAAACTTATTAAAGATTCGCATTAATTGCACGATAACACGTATTGCAATGTGCATTATTAGCTTCTTCAAGAAGTTGCATGCAACATGCTATTTAATTTCAACATTTACGTTGATTTATTTGAAAATTCAAACTTTGACAATCTACAAATAATAAAAACAATAATATTAATAATAATGATAATAATAATAATAATAGTGAGAACCGTTTACATAAAAGCTTGACAGAGTTGTTTTGAACCGTTAACACAAGATTATAGTGTCTGTATACAGTTTTTCTTCATAAATATTACAGTTCTGAACATGAGTCGTTTTCTTGTGATATAAACTTCAACAGTCTAATCTCTCTCTTTCTCTCTCTCTCGTTTTTCTTTATATTCTTCATTGACTGTAATGGTCGATTTTATACGCCTTTAACATCTGATTAACTGCAGTTGTTTATGTTTTATCAGGCAATAATCCATGTTTCATTATAAAAAAAATGTTATAAATAATATACACATAATATACAGAAAGAAACATGATAAATACGATTGATTTTTATCGAATAAAATTATAATGTTTTATCATTTAATCTATTTTAACACATAGGTTATCGATTTTATGCAGTTTTTTTCCTATTTATATAACATCATTATTATTATTAAAATTATGCGTCAACAAATTTTCTTAGAATAAATTCTATTAAGAAAAAAATTAAGATCAAAAGATTACCGACATCACGTTATTGTTTCCTATTTTAGCAAAAAAAAGGAGAGAAAAAAACACAAGTAAACGTCTCATAAATATTGATGATATGCATATTTAAAAAAAAAAAATTCGTAAAAATCTACCATACGTTAATTATTATTTTCCTTAATAATAATAATAATAATAATAATCGTAGTAGTGGTAACTGGTAGTTGATAGTAATATGATCAAGGTGATTTTCTTCTGTACGTAATTACCAAGGTTAGATACTGAAAGTGATTACTGATTAGTGCCGTAATGGATTTTATTGGGCGATTCTAGGTGATTTATGGCAACAAATGGTCGTGCCCAAGCCAAGATATATAATTTCTTAAACAACGTAAACATTATAAGACACAACAATATCAAAATAGAAAAAAAGCAACAAGAGAACGTAGAAAAATTGAGATTACATGAACTCTATAATTGTTTGTATTATTATTATTATTGTTGCGGACCTGTAAATACACATTATCCAACATAGAATCCATCAATCTGTTTTACTGGAGAATTTTACAGTAAAAACTATAAACGTGCAACCATATTTTTTTTTGTAATTATTTCTTTTAAAATCTAGATTTTTGATAAAATCGGTAATTTTGGCAAACACGTGTTTCAATTAAAATTTTTTTAGTGATTGTGGTATAATTGGAAAGGTCTTTGTTTTGACGTAGATAGTATGTATGCGGAGTTGCGGAGAGAGGTACATTAATTTTTATTATTTGCTAATTTATAAAAGCAGTGAGCATGGTCAAATAATAATTTGATTTCGACACGTGGGATTCAAGATTGACGTAAAAAAGTTTGGAGTTTATCTGATTTTATTTGTGGAATATGTACGGTGTTTTTTTTTTGGGAGGAATAAGTACCTAATATTTTAAAAATTACATGCTTCACGATTATTATTATTATTATTGTTGTTAACAATTCAAGATAATAATATTGATAAAAATAATGAACGAAATTGTCGACTTCAAACTAATCTAAATATAAAAGCCGGTCGAACGCCAAGCTAGCATGACAACTTCTAGGAAATTGATAATTAATACATAATCATAAATATTTAAAAAACTAATAGAATTACATTGGGAACAATCATGCGATGTTAACTATTAGCGTAGATAATTATATAGTTCTATAGATATTGTTTTATTCTTCTCCATCCGGCATATGCTAATTTTAAAAGCATCATCGCCAAATTAAAATTTGGAGAAACACACGAGGCTTTTCGACACGAATTACAATATGAGGCACCAATTGGGAAAAATCGTAATACTGGATGCAAATCCAAAAATTTCCCCAAAAAAAAAAATTAACGGCGATTTTTTTTGGCATTTCGCGGAATTCGCATCAGTGAAATGAACCCATTTAAAAAAAAAAAATTGTAGCGTTCATTTTAATTAGCGGTTTTCTTCACAGTTGCGGTTAAGTGAATTTTTGTATAGATGCCAAAACAGGTGAATGAGAAAAAATTGCAAAAATCCAACTGTTTGTCGTCGACATGACGTCGAATCCCCGGCAATTTCCGACACAGACAGCTCGACGCTATGTGACCAACAAGGTCACCGTCTCATACATGTACGTATACATGTAATGTATTGTAATTATGAGTCGATGGAAAAAAAAAACTAATGAATTTCCAGGAAGATTGACAGGAAAACAGTTTTCTATTTAAACAAAAAAAAGGATAGTCGCAATGAAAGGAGAAAAATTAATTGATTTCAATCAAATCAAATTAGAAATCTGCACGATTTCGTATCGATGATGATTCATAATTTAATGCAGTATTACTGCAATTCTCTATTATTATTATTATTATTATTGTTTTTTTGTGGCAATTATACATTTCCAGATTAATTCAATTGTAAACATTGTAAATTTGTAATTTAGTTTTGTTTAATTGTTGACTACAGATAATATGTGCATAATACGGCCAGATGTTCGAGTTCTTTGTATTGGCGAACGTGACTGACAAAGGTCATACCTAATAATTTTGTTGCTAATCGCAAATAATAAAACAACGCTAGTTCACTAATGATGATGATGATGATGACGATTGTTTAGAAATTAGACGCGATTTTATTATCGATAATCGTGATGTTTTGGGCAACGTAAAAAAAAATTATTGGAAAAGAACTCACAACATTATGTCAATACTCGTCAGATGGAGCTTACAGTATTTATTACAATAAACTATTGGAAAAAATTTCAGCTTATTATCGAGCTTATTGGAAACTTTCAGCAATGTAATTGTTGCTTTTTCCAAACAAAGACCACCTGGAACGACAACATTAAGACGTACTCAAACCTTTAGTTATGAAATGTTGACGCAATCGAGGATTACTACCTTGATTTGACCTTATTATTTTATGCTTTTACAAACAATTTTTTTTTCGAAAGGAAGAAGTCTAATATTTCGAAACTGTTAGTTTCATAAACCATGAATCATTCTCAAATCCCTAGTATTTTTTCTTATAGTTGTGGTTTTTACACACAATCGCAGTGTTCAAACTGCAAAAAGAAAAGTGAATGCGAATAATGTTTCACTTTGAAAAATCCTATATTACAATCGCTATTCTGCAGGTATAAAGTAGTAAAGCCTGTAGATTTTAAATGATAAAAAACTGATCCCTGAAGGATTTTATCTTATCATAATTGAACCGAATTGGGAGCTATCTGATCCTCGATGTATTAATAAAACTGATCTAACAACTAGATAACAACCAGTGGGTATCTTGATATTATATTAGGAGAGATAAAAGAGACTATATAAGGGTCAATTTAATTATGATTTTATAGGTATTAGAATGGAATTAGTTTCATTATAACTTCACCAATTTGTTTCTAATAAACCCTAACCGATCTTTAAATATTATTAAAATGATAATACATATTTGTATGTGTGTGTGTGTCTCTTTCTCTCTTGTTGTTGACAATATTTCGAAATTCTCTATTGCAATGTAAATTTATTCGAAGAATTCTTCTTATCACTTATACAGATGGTAAAATTAAAACAATAATCCAAACAAATTTATAATTAATTTTTGATATATTTTTTTTTTTGTCGGTTGTTTTGTGGTTTTAATTGCGCATCTCCTTCAAAATATAATCACATTGACCTACCATATTTTACATGAAAACAACAACCACAATCTTTGTCAATATACATACATACATAAAACGTACAGAATTGTGAAATACAAACTTGCATATCTTTACTACATTTATTACACTTAAATATCAACAATAAATGGAGTAAATTCGTCATATATTTGTAAATATAATGTGTAAACGACAAACTTTAATAAAACTGCATATAGTAAACCAAATTCGACTTGACTATCTTCTTTCAGCGACGTGGAGGAAGGGGCTTAAGAGTAGGATGGATAACGTACTTGCGTACGGTGTGATGAAATGAGATGGGAATACGTATAGGCTCCACCTCACAAATGTTTATCTCAAATAAAAACAGTATAATGCAATAAAAGAACAACATCTACGTAGGATAACTTCAGGAACTTCAGAAAGGCTTACATAGTCGCAGATTTATTACAAACAAGTCGAAAAATCAGTTTTCTAAGTTTCATTAAATTTAACCGCTTTAATTGTAGGTCAAGTCAAATTTGGTTCACCGTATCTGTGTATGTGTATTTAGATCATTTTTGTGTACATATATAGATATAAAAGTCAGAGGGTCATTGACAGTATGATTGGTGCTGCGCAATTTGTTGATTCGTAAATGACAACACTTTATACAATCATCAGAAAGCTAGATGATAAGGTCTTATCGGACACAGCTGCAGAATGTCTGTCGCCAGATCATCAGCTGGGGCTCGAATCGGGGGGGATTCCACACATTTATACTTTTACAACATAACAACAAAAGAACAACAACACGTCTTAAAAGTGATTAAAAGAAAAAACTGGTTCGACCAAAATTAGAAGAATTTTTGTTGATAAAGCCATCAATATTTAGGTTTTTTTTTTTTTTATAAATGTTGTTCATAAGAAAGTAATTAGTTAGATTAATTTACAGTTATAATGATTTTTCCTTGTTATAATTAGTTTTTCATAAATCATGCTCTAACAAGTCAAAGGTTTTTGTAGCGTTTTTTTTTTATTCGATAGATTCAATTCAATCATTCCTGCCAGTTGCCTAATGTTTTATTACAAATGAATTTATTACGCTTATATATCATTTTGATACAATTCCATTACGATTCACATCTAAATCTTAATATTTATTAATTGTACAAAATCATTGATAGTAAAATAAGGGAAATTTAATGCCTCAAGGAAAATCACCTAAGGGATTAACATGAAATACGTAAACTAAACTACCACTAATCCAAGCAATAAGTAGTTTGAAGCCAAAATATATGGGAATACTGAATACCTCTAGAGATTTACTTAAATAAAATCAACATCCCCAAGGCGGAAAATGTGGTATTTTTCTATTTCGTAAGTTTCAGAAATAAATTCTTAGATAAACTTTACTCAACTACAAAAATATACGTTGATTTTTCGAAAAAAAATAAAATAGAAACGTTGTATATTAATAAAACTTCAAGTCAACAAAATTTAAAATTATATATCATGGGAAATTTTCAGCCTGTAATCTGAATAATCACATATAGATTATATATAAAACATATACAAACACATTTCCTGTGACATGTTTGATAATAATCGGGATCGATGGCTGCCAGGGATATTGCTTAATCCACCTGTTCCTTTAATGGTCGATTTCGTGTCGGTGTTTAGACGATTTATGGGGTTGTAGAAGCATTTAACCCAATCTCAATCATGACGATGGAGAATTTAACATTAACAACCTTTCTGCAATACTAATCCATCTTCGTAATAAATTTATTCAATTATAAAAAAAAAATTGATTTGTTTCTCTAAATATACCTACAACGAATACGAGAGAGAATTGTACCGATAGACATTTATGGATTTAATCATGTGCAATAATGGCCGATCTAAAATTGTTCTGGTTAAATTTAACTGAAACTATACAATGAAACACAAAGGGCATGTTGTTGTACACATTAGTTTTGGACATTTCGCATGAATCACCTAATGCACAAGATTAGCGTCGTTAATGATCCCATAAACCGCAACTGCAAGACTAGATTATATGTGTTCTCTTGCTCTTTCTCTATCATCCGATTCAACCTACCTCTTTCTATCTCTGTTTTTTGGCCAATATAATCAACTAACCGAAATATAATTGAAGGAAATAAATCTAGAAGCAGTCAAGAATGTAAAGGTTAATTATCCTAGTTCTGTATTTACACCCCATATTTGTAATTGTGTTGTTAGTTTTTTTTTTTGTTCCCTCTAAAGATACAAGAGAATCTGTTTTTTTTATCTATAGTGAAAAGAACGACGTTTTCTATTTTAATACGGCACGTTGCTGTTGTTGTTCAAGATTATTATTCCCATTTGGGTTGTGTCCCCTCTTCCAATAGCTGTAATATTAATGGCAGCCACAAATAAAAATTTAACTGCTTGCCGAGTTAAAAATTGAATTCTAAAACACGTGTAAAAACACATTAAAACGGTATCAGTGTTATAGTTAATGATGATGATACGGTCATTTGATTAGTGGCTGTTATTAACTTTCATGTTATTATTATTTAATTTTTATTTTTTTTTTGTTGTTGTTGAATGTTTTCGGTAGTGATTACTGGCTATGTGTACGCGATTTTCTTCGAAAACAGGTCAGCGGCATTATAAATAATAATTAAGTAATTAAGGTACATCCATACAAGGACACTGATCTGTATTGCTTCTACCTTTATTCGTGTTTCCGTTTCTCAGGTTGTTTCCATTGAACGTCAATAAACTTTTAAGTAATGTTTTGCACGAGCTGGTGTTGGGTTAGGTTGGATTCTCCTCAGTTAGAATTTTAACTTATTGTTATTAATGGCTTTATTATTGATGATGAACTCAATTTTATTCGTTATAGGGGACAAGTTTCAACTTGAATATAAACTTTTTGCATTTGATTCTGTTTACCTTTAATTATTTGCTACATGCAAATGATTGGTTAGGACTAAACTTTTAAATAAATATTGAAGTCTGTGGAGGTCTATATACAGTTTCAAAACTTTACAATAGCGAGTTTATCAAAAATTTACACAGCCGATTGATTTTCATTTATTGATTTCTTCATTAATTTTAAAATTGAAGCATGACGGTTGTAAAACTGCAAATAATTAATTCATTTTCATTATTCGATTGCAAACTGTAATTTTAGTATTTTCTACAATTACGATTGCTATACTTTCACTCTCTATACATTCAGGCACTTTTCCAGTTGCAAACATTCTTCTTCAACATTAAAAATGCTATTTTAACCCGCTTGTATTCCTCTCGAATAACGCTTGACAACAGCAACTGGTATTTTTGGCAAATGCGAATATAGAAAAGAAAGTTCAAATTTCGGTTTCACAGGATCAGTCTAAAATTGATCAGTGATTTTCATTCAGTAGGCCTGCATCTTTGATAAATCCCATAATGGAGATCGTAAAGACTCTTTTCACAAGAACATTTTCGCAAACTCCTTCCAGAACGGGTACGAACGAATTCTTGCCCCCCATGACCTCTGTTACTGTTTTCTTTCATTTTTCTCGATGACAAAAATGACAAGCACAATGAATTTAAAAATACAAACTTTATTCCACGTTCTCGAATCAATAACAAATCATAAAGTCGAAACAAATCAACGAATAAATCAATAGTTGAATAATAAATTTGATATGTACGTGAGTTTAATAATAACAAATCTGAAACTGAATCTGACTGAATATAATTGAATCTGAAATGTAAGCTTTATTGTCCGTTATTGACAAACTTGGTAAAATAAAAATCTTATCGTTTCGTTCAGATAACATCATATTGTCGAAATGAGGAAAATGAAAATGGAAAATCAACTGTTTCTAATTATAATTCTGGACATATGAATGAAATTATGTAAATCATCTATTTGATTTAATGTGAACATACAGAAAAAGGTAAACAGTTGATTCTAATCAGTTAATTAATTAAAGTCCTCGTCCATGTAAGATTTACTTCTTGTTACTGGTAGATTTGATAAAACCACAAGATATTATTGTTCAATAATCTAGATAATAATATTAAACAAACAAAAAAAAAATGGTGGATTTTCACGGTCAATTGAGGTTTATTTTATAAACAGTTTTGTTTGACAGAAACCATCAGTAGAAATTTATGAAATTTTAGTTTCTGTTTTAAATTAAATATTGGATTGTCTGTGTTCTGTTACGTTTAAAAATACAGTTTGAGCTATTTTCAATTTTCTAAATTAGAGTGAAAAAAAAAAATTGATATTCTTATGCAACAGCCATTTACGATTATTTTAATTTCCCCAGCGATTCCAATCAACTTTTTTACTGTCAGCAACAATAGATAAACTAGAGCTGTTCTAATGCGTATATTAAGAGTATTTCCATGTTTTTCCATAAACGAATCTGCAATTTATCAATGTTTTAAAATCGATGTACTCATTTTAAATTGATTGATTAGTGGCCAGTATACATCAATATACAAATATAGAAAAACGATTGACAGTTGTTTGTTTATCCATTAACCAAATACGATTTTCGATATAGAAAAATTAGATGCTTTTACACATTTTGAATAGTGAAAATTCAAAAAATTATGTTATTATTGTTGAGTGTACATGCATCCGAGTGTAGATGTAATGCCGGCATGAATTTTCCCAAAAATTACCATTTCGATTTTATTGTTTGTCGATTTTACCAAATCTCTATTATTGTCAATTCAAATGATCACAACAAACAAAGAACAATTCAGACAATAAGTTGGTAGTATTTTTAAAAATCAATTTCCATCGGTTTGAACAATATCACTATCATAAACTGCCATTAACCTAACACACAACCATAAAACGAGATGCAGTCCTTTTTCCATCGTTTTTATACAAAGACAATGATTTGAATATCCTTCCAGTTGAGAGCACTACAATGTCGAAATAATCGGATATTTTAAGAGAATAAACTTTACAATAGAGAGACCAAACAACAAAAAAAACACCAACAACAAAACAAACGACAACTAAAGTAATAATGTTATTGAACTACTCTCATTAAGGTGGTTCACCTGTTATCTGAAATGACCTCGGCTTATCACCGTCAGGCTATATGGTAATCATTGGACAAGCATAACGGACGTTATGATTACTTCCTTATTTTACAAATAATAAAAATAATAATAATGATGATGATAATAATGATAATGATGATGATATTCGGCAACACATGGAAACTGTATGAACAATACAACAACAACAACAACAACAAAGAAATCAACCTTAATCCGAACAGCTTAGGGTTAAGCTGCTATCAGATCAAGGGAAATAAGCTGCTTTTCATTTGTTTGCTTTGTTAATAATTGGGTTAATATGGATTAAACGTGTTGAATTTGTGGTTTTTTTGTCGTAATATTATTAATTTAATATAAATTTATATAAATAGAATAACATTTAAATTTTTAGTGCGTACTTAACTTCTCAATATAATTGATGTATTTTCGAAAGGAGGTCATAATCGAGAAGGCGCCGAGGAAGTGTTTTCCATCTATCTAAATTAACACTCAAAGTCGTCAAGGTTTCAACAACCGTCTTCTGGTGTTGTAGAACCAGCTAAACAGGAAGAATGATCGTTGTTGTCATTGACATTGACGATTAATAATAACTTTTCAATGTTTATATTATTGATTTATTTCTGTTTAGTATAGTAGAGAGAAAACGTACAAACTCGAAACGTGTCCAATTTTAAAATTGATTTAATTATGTTTTATTATTTAATAACATACTGTTTATGTTTAACTATATAGTATGGATGTATACCTATAGGTACTACACGTTGGTTGGATTTAGATCATTATCAAAACGAGCTCGATTCGCTTTTACATCATGTTGACAAGCTGCTAGCTACAGTTGAGGCCTTCGTCCAACGTAAAATTTACTTTCGTATTATTATACCACATACAAATGTCAATTGGGATCAGCCTCCATTTTTAACCCATGTTCCACGACTTGTTATTCATGATTATGTCAGATGGTAATATTTACTTATTCGTAGGTACATTAATTTAAATGAAATATCACCCGATTGCAAGACAACATCCACAATTCTCTAATCACCAATATTTTGGTAATTTTAATCAAAAATTCAAACGATTTTATAAAAACGTTTAGAGTAACAGAAGAACAGTTTTATATTATAAATAGAAATGCCAAGGATTTAATATCATTTTACAATTTTTTTTTTTTTTTGAGTCATGATTTAAAAGTTCATCTTGTTTAATCTGTTTCTATACAAGTTCATTCTAGCATAGACCGATACTTCAAGCTATATTGCGTTTCATCTTCTAGATCTGGGCGCTGCTTTTTTTTTTTTTGTCAAGGTAAAATTAAAACGGATATCGATCTGATGTTCTCTCGTAAATTTTCCAGGCGGCCGCCTCAGAAAGGTAATATTACTGGCAAGTTGTATTTAGTGAAAGCTCTATCTCTCTATTTCACTCCAATTCCGAGTCTATACTCAAAGGGCAAAATATTAAGTTTACAGTCAGTTCATATCGTTCATAATTAAACTAGTAAAATCGAAATACATACATATACATACATGGATATGGGAGAGAGAGTGAGAGAGATAGGATGATAGAGAATATCCCTCACAATGGATGATGTGAGTCGTTTAATTCTTGTTTTTAGGATCGTGCGAATCGTGACTGTGTGTGCAACTAATCCTCTTAGCAAGTTGATAAAACAATGTTTGATTCCAAACAACCATGTCGCCAAGTTCTGGATTTGCCGGAAGTTGTCGACACGTGCCTTTTACATATAGCTTTTTTTCTCGATAAACAAGTTAATGGTGATGATAATGATCACAGTTTCGACTATAGAGGTACAGGACCGTCCTTGAATTATAAAAATCCCATCTATAGATTGTTAATAAATTGCTTGTAATAAGAGTTTGATGATGAGGAAGCATGACTTAATCTTTTACATACTGCAGAGAATTTTAGACTCTAATGATAATTTATGTTTAAATATCATTTTTTATATTATCTTAATGATTACAAGAGAGTTGCATTTTAATAAATTTAATCTAAATTAAAATAAACAACATTGACCCCAACACCTGAGGTCAGATTCTAATTTCTGTGTTTTGAATTTAATTACCAAAATATAAATGAAGTCAGCGGTTAATTTTCAGATTTTCCTCTATTTTCTAGCTGTCACATAATAATAATGATGTCATCACACGTACTTACACATGTTCGTTTATGTTAGACTTGGTTGCCGACAAGTATTTTCTTGTACAATTTTTTTTTTTTTGTTTTTTCATTTAGTTTTATTTGCTCCTCTTTATGGTATATTGCAATGTGTTGAAGGTTAATTAAGCTACCACAGTGAATTTCATCCACCATTTTAGGTATTCCCATGATAAAATCAAATCTGGCCTCTAATAACCGGACGTGTACAGTTATTTGGCAATATTCCTCTATACATATCCCTGCTGGAATGCATCCTAAAGTTGGACTTTTATTAAAACTAGACAAATACGTATTTTTGAATCATAGAACAGATCAAAGCTTTTGGCACTACAGTTATTAAATTGGCGAACTGTTGCACCATTATCAAGTTAGGAATCGAAACAATTTTCTAGTTATTGACAATTACCAATATGTTTTCAAACTATAATTATCGAGCATCAATGTATAAAGAATGGTGGAACAGAAAAAGAAATACTGTGAATTTTTTAACAAATAATTGAAATTGTAAAGGAATCACGCGATATTTCTACATCTCTTCTTCTTTATATATTTCTCTGTCTGTTTTATCTTTTGAATAGCAAAAGCAATCCCAGCAATATAGAACAAGTTTGCAAACAACACGATAAATCCCTTGTAATTATTACAATCGAATTATTTGCGCGCACCGCCGACAACAAGAATGTTTTTGCAGATCTTTTAAAATGAGAACAATTAAACAAATAGTAGAATTCAATAATAATAATAATAATAATGAAAAAAGGTGAAAAAAAATGAGTATTAACGAATGGACGTCAAGGTTTAAAAACAACAATCTTAATATCCTTAGCCTTGTCCGGTAATGACGGATACTTGCACATAAATGGCAGTCGGTAAATCTCTTTACAAGTCAGGGTCGGCATTTTACCTTATTGGTGGATTTGTATATAAAACAACAAAAATAGCACCACAACCTGAATACATCCATTTGCAGTAAATACGGAAATCGACCGAAATCTAACTGTGTTTGTAACTGCTATCTATACATCCATATACATATGAATAACATTATACCTCTTTATAGATGATTTAAGGTTATGTTTTGCTAACCTATAAATAATTTCACAGACTACAAAACATATTCGTTTTAAAATTCAGAAAATTTTTTGGTACGAATCTAACACCATTGGCAACTATACCTACCTACATAAATATATCTATAAACGTCACATTTCGGTGCTCGTAAAATATGTATATGCGAACGAAAACTTACACTACATTTACGAGTAAACTAAAATCACATAAAGTCTGAAAACTGAAAACCATCAACATTAGACATCTTATATATATGATATTAAGAAAAATATATGACCGTAAATATCGTAAAATTCTGATGAATTTTCGACTGTTGGATCACTAGGTGATTCCCAATCCGAATGAATCATTAAAGCAACTGAAAAATTAATGTCTAAATGATGGTTTCGAACGAGAATTACACGTTAACGTGATCATGTAGAAGCTACTGTTAATGTCAAACGAAGGAAAGCGAAAAAAGCAGCAGCTAAGCACATTGAGTGTGGATCTAAATAGAAGGAAGACCTATTGCAGGTGATTCGCTACTGTTAATGCCAAACGAAGGAAAGCCAAAGAAACAGCAGATAAAGCACTCTAAGTAACATTGAGCATGATCCAAATAGAAAGACTCATTGCAGGCGTTTCTTCTTGCAACTACAGCTGGAGTACGTCGGCGAAGATTTTTGTTATAATTCAACATCTAGGACAGATTTTCAAACACACGGTTTTGGTCTAGGTAGGTTTGGTATCGATAATAAGGAAATTGCTTTCCGCTCTATAGATCACATGATTTTAATTAGTTTTGATTCTGTTTGGTTGAGTTTCGTTCATTTCTCTTTTGAAATTTTCAGTCTTTTTCTTTATGGAACAGAAGAAATTCAACTCTCATCGTAAAATTCCTTTCCAGCATTCGTTGCAATGAAATAAGAGACAACATCCGGAATTGTATGTTATATATCCATATATCTATATGTTTTGATAATAACTCTAATTTGGAATCGGAGCAGGTATATATACATAGTAGGTACATATATGAATTGTCGTCGTTGTCGGTGCATGACATTGTGGAGTATTCGCGCGTAATTTATGTTTATGTATTCGTATATAAACACAAGCGTGGGAACAGTGGCGTCCGGTGGTTTCACGTGCCATTACTCTACCGATAAGTTTGTAAAACAAACAAACACCCCACAACGGTAATAATGTTTCCGTCAACCATTTACTTATAATGCAATACAAATTTGTGAAATACATTAACGGAAATCTACAGTGTAATTGCATTAAAGTAATAGATTGTGTTCTATTCGCGTTCATACGAATATACTTTAAATAGGGTAGTATATATATAGTATATACATAAACACACCTGAATTTTCAAGGTTTTGAATAGTAAATGTACCTTCCGGTTTCTATTCTAATTGACTTAAGAACAAAACACGTGGTGTATAACCGTGTTTCTTATTTCAAGATCATCGTCAATCTATTTCGTTGATTATGAAACAGGAAAAAAAAAGACGCAATCTCTTATTCTACATAGATGAAGGTGAAGGTGATTGAATTGATTGAATCAAAGTCGAAAAGTCAAGGCTAGAGCAAATAGAGTCTTTCTAATTTTATTATTATTACTATTATTATTATTATTTCATTTTGTGATTAAATTAATAAAAAAAATTACAACAACACGGTATAATTTCCGGTGTTGATTGGGATGAGACACCCATGCTGTGGGGGTTACGGCTTCGGGTCAGTGGCAGGTCGTATTCACTGATGCAGATAATGATTTAATGAGTGATTGGAAGATCAAGTTGGGACGTCACGCCAATGACCTTGCTTAAACCATGATCAAAGAATCACGAAGGGCATATGTCACTGACTGATGTAAATAAATCCATTTTGGCTTATTATTATTATTGTGAATTACACAGAAAAATACATAAAAAATAAAATAAAATTAACAATACAGTCGATAAATTGGTCATGTCCCTGATAAAAGGTTAATGACTCACCGAATTTGTATGGGTTTTGACCGATTATTGTGGATTATAACTCTATTAAATGAAATCTTAAAAATAAGAAACTTTAATTTAGTTTAGCGATAAATGAGAAGAACACAACGAATTTGTAGTTTTGATAGAGAGAGAATAAGACCAGATTATAGTGTAACCAGGTAGAATAATAATGAGCCATATTCCAATTTCAAGACAAAATCTAGAGAACAACAACAATAATAATAATATGAATATTATTATAAAGTAGCGGTTTCTTATACACATTTTGTAATAGAACTAGATAATATAATATATAGTACGTGCATTGAAAATCAAAGAAAACTTTAATTGGTTATTGTGTTACGGAACAATATCGTTGAAATAAATAATTTACTGATATGTTATTGAAAATAAAATTGGTAATTTGTGGAAATTTCCTCTCACAATTACATTTATTACAATCAATCATAATAGACAAAACTGATTGTAATTTTTCGTACTATTAGAATGGTTGATTGAGCTTTTGCATACAAATCACCAACTCTCCCATCTATATCAATTAATTAAAATTTCTGTTATTGACTAATCAATCAAATCCATCCTACCATACACATGTAATATTGTCCCTCATTAACATTATTACTGTTTTTTTGTTATTATTATTATTATTATTGTTATTGTCAAATTCAAATTGTCGATTCGTATCCCGAAATTCCCATGGTGTTGTTGACTTGTCCCTTTTGCAACTAGATCAGAACACAAACAATTTGCAAATTGTATGGAATTACATGAATATTCACAATAGAAATGTTTGCCATTCTCTATTTTTTTTTACAGTTTTAATAAAAGTATTAAGCTGAAATTCGTATGATGTCATCATTGTAATATAGAGAGTTATTACCTGGTCAACGACCATATTTACTCGACTATTTTAAAAATTAACTATACTTTTTTTTTTGTTGTTGTATAATTATAACGCGAAAGGTCAAACTTGTATATATTTAAAAATGCACTTTTATACCGTATGCAAATAACGCCCCAGCTATCATGGTATTCATAAATACATATTTAAAGTACACACAATGTGTATCCCTTAGGAATTTTATATTTGATTTCAATGTTAATTGATAGTGGCCGGCTCTTTTGATATCAAACGTATGCTATTTGCATGAAAATTGTAGAATTAACAATTTCCTATAGTTACATGTGTGAAAGCGAATTGATTTACAATCGTTAATAGAAAAGACTGTGTTGTAGAAAAAGTAATATTAATATTTGATCTGATTTATTCATTTTTATGGTAGAAAATTTGCACAAACGTCTATTTTTCGATTGAAACTTTGTCTATTTTGACTTTGTGTCAACAAAAGCAATAAAATTAAACCAACAAAATGATATACAAAGTTGCTTATCGCAGTTAAATTATAATGAAATCTGTAAGTTTGGCAGGTAGTATTAGTGGTCATGATCATGTCAGTATTAGGAATTACATCAACTCTAGCAAGTTTTAGTTGCGTCAATCTGATTTCTAAGGACTTTTGGTACTTATTAGAAACTGGCAGTCCTCTATAGTTACACTGCTCTTTCGCTGTAATACAATCATGATTAGGACCGAAACTAGCTACAGGCAGAGTAGGCACCAGTCTAGGGTGTCAATGGACTAAAATCATGTTTATAATCCATTGCTTTGATTTGTAAACGCTTAAAGAATTGTATATGATTAGAAATTGATTAAGTTATACACGGTGATTTTTATCGTGATTTAACATTGCTATCTTGGAAATCGTCCATAAATGAAACAAGAAAGACGGTCAAATATGGAAGAAAAGTTGCGTATTTAACAGACCAATAAAAGAATTAAGATATCTTTTACCGTTTACGAATTATAAAGAGAAACCCAGAAATTGCTATTTTCTAATCTCTCTAGAAGAACCTTTATTCACAAAAATACCAAAAAAATGTTAGGAAAACTTTTTAATTGAGGTGATAAAGGTTTTGATTTTGTGGAATAGCAAATTTGCGATACCACAACTTAATTTTTTTAATCTTCAATCAAATCACGATAAAACAAATTTTCCCTTGTGTCGGCCCTGCAGTCATGTTATACAGTTTGAGACAGTTCATCTAGGAGCATAGGATAAACTTCAAGAACCTGGACAGCTGGTAGAATCTTTGTAAAATTACCTACCCTCAAAACTGTTCTGTTTCCAGATGAAATGTCTTAACCTGTAGGGGAAACTCAGCTAAATTCGTGATATTAGGCATTATTTTCATTGAAACATTCTCAAATTAAAAGGAACAAAAGTGGGATTTGTGTCCTGAAAAAGCTACAGTCTACATCTAACAAACTATACACTGAAAATCTAAAATTTTTATTTATATTGTAGTGCAAAACCGACTTTAATGCTAACGTAAAAGTCGAATAATTCCGTGATAACTAGGATAAATCCGTGATAGTCTTAGTTCTTTCATCTTCATCTGTATAATTACAAAAAGTTAAATATGGATTATAGGGATGTGAATTTACGTGGAGCTGCTTTGTTCAGCTTATGCCATTTACCGATTTCAACTTGTTTTCAAAATTTCCTTTGCAAATCGCCCATATGTCGTGGAAGTTATCACAAAGTTAGACCAGTGTAACTTTAAGAACATGTTACAACACAAAATACTCAAAAACCGTCTTAAATAAACCGGTAAACCTCAGTTTTTCATGTTATCACAGTATTATTGAGCGATTAGCCGAGTTTCACCCATTTAGTAGCTGAATAAATATGGAATTCAGACTTTCAGACGAGTTTTTTGCATCTAAAACCTCCTTTGCGTACAATAGTTCCAATTTAAAACGTAATAAAAATGTGTGATTCTCGTTGGTCCGCCTATAATTTTATTTCGATTGCCGTTACTGTATGTTGTAGTAATTTACCTCTTCTCTACGTAATTCTTAAATTACTGAAATTACAGTAAAGTTTACTATTAAACAGACTGCTTTTAAATGGTCTCTACTGTATATGTTTGTTTGTAGATAATCAAAAACAATTTCTAGCAACAAATTATTTAAAGATTTATCTCGAAATTGTTGTCGGTAATTATAAAACAATAAAATAATTGTAGTCGTGTGCAAGTTTAATCGCATCTATCACGATCGACAATTATAAAATATATGATATAGTAACAATATTTCAAGATTAATTACAAAGCTTATTATCTTATAATAAGATGACAGATACACGCAACTACCAACTTATAAAATAAAACATTTACATCTTTTGAATTTATACTAAATGTTTCTTGGAAATGAATAACAAATAAGTATACCTACTGGTGTGGGAAAATACAAAGAATAGTATCGTTGAAGTTTCATTTTTGTTGTGAATAAGCTGACAAAAATCAACAATTGCTATATTATCCATTTAAAAAATAATCGTAATTTGTGGTTATCTTGTGAGTTGTACTATACCTATAGATGACTTTTCAATATAAAATCGATAAAGTTGTTAGTAAATCCATACACGATTTCTATTTAATTTTGAAGTTTCCAACTGACTGAAAAATGATTTATTACAAAATACTTGGTACAAAAAAAAAAAAAATAATTAATCAGTTTTCTCTTAAAACAACAGAAAAATAAGGTAGAAAGAAACGTAGAGAAAAGAAATATCCTATAGAGAGAAAAAGAGAGAGAGAACATGATCGATGCGTGTGTATAGTTGTGAATGTTAATTATCCTGAACCGCAATAATGAACGTTATTTTTGGTAATTTATTATGTTAAGCGCTTCCGAATTTATGGTACCGTAGGTGATATAATTATATCGCACTAGTCATATTACAACTTATAATTTCCATAATATAAACAATTCTTATCGACAACACCATCACAAATATTATAACAAATTTGAATTCGAAATTCCCCAAAATAATAATAATAATAAAAATCGTAGAGGTACGCATTTCGGCGGAAAGATCTATAAATTAGATTTCACATGAAATAATACGATTTGCATGATTGTCCTTGTTGGTGTTATTAGCTTTTATTGTTTCTTATTATTATTATTTTTGTTGTTATTGTTGTTGAAGTGAAGGAGGATGTGTTAAAGACAACAACACCGACAACAATACAAATAAAATAAAAGTTGAAAACAAATTGAAAGTGTTTCTGGGCTCACAGTATGCTGTTTAAAATTTTAAATGTATGTTAAATTTTCGGTCGCATTAGGACAACTCACCATCCGTGAAATAAACTGAAGATGGATAATGTAATTGTTTTATAAATTTTTCCGTTCTTGGAACAAGAGAATTTTTAGAGTTTTTGACCTCCTAATGGATCCTTACACAATTGTATTCTGTTTTTTAATAATAAATTACGTTTTTTTTTACGTTGTTTTTTATAAGCGAAAAACAATCGACCGTAGAGGCGGATTGCGATAAAATTAACGTATCCACATTGGGATCTTGATCTTTATCTTTACACTTTAAAGTTTGTTTAACAACTCTGTGGATTAGAATAAGGGTTTTTAAGACTAGGATTTGAGATCTAGATTACCATTTTTCACCCAATTTCAATAGTTTATTATCGAAGCTATAAAGATTGTCGATCATTATCATCGGAATTGCGGTTATTGTGATCAATTTGATTAAGCTGCGATCACTGTAGTTAGAATTTAGGTGAGTTCCTGGCGGGCATCAGTAAAGCTACTTTTCCATTTTCACATATAAAAGCTTAGTTGTAAAAATTTAGAAACTTAGCATGTGCCATGACCAAAAAGTAAAACTTTGAAACTTTATCTTATAAGTAAAGTGGCGATAACGCTGTGAGTTTATTTTTCTAGTAGAACTTGGTAAATTTGATAAATTAAATGATTTTTCGATTTCTCTTGGGTATACTGGAACTTTAGAAAATTTTCAAAGAAGCAGAACTTTTATTTATTAAGAACAGCCGAGAAATTTGAAAGATATTCGATTTTTGTAAGCTAAATGTAAAGTTTCAACTTTGAAAAAAAAAACTACATCGAATCTAAATTTTTGTTTGACTTAATTTTGAAATAGGCATCTAGGGTGTTTTTGTTTAATTTTGTTAATAAAAAACTTTTTTTTTATGTTGGGGTCACTTTGTATATAAGAGAAAGGAGAGTTTTTGTAACCTTAGAAGTCATAGAATGAGAACAGAAGCTGCAATAAACGTAAAGATATGATTATTACCGTCTTAAATTTAATTAAATTTATTTTATTAATAAAGCAGATGTTAAGACGACTATAATCTTAAAATTTTAATTCCATCCATTAAAATACGTGTAATTTTTTAATGTAATACTCAAAACTAAACAATTTAACGACCATAATAGAAACTACAGTTTTATTATTTTGTAATAAAAAAAAAACAAAAAAATTATAGTATAGGAGGATATTCACCCTCCTTATATCCGTTTTCATCTTAATTTACATCTAATATATGTACACATGTATTTAAAATTTTTGTCACAATGAATAAGCAAAACACCGAAAGGAAACATCAACTGGGGAGGAGTATTTCGTTATGGCTGTAAGCACACAGGGCACAAAAAACAACACTCAACGATAAATCCTATTTACAGGTTCACCGGGCGGAGATGACAGTCAACCAAAAGGGCGGGTGTTTCCGGTACGCGACCCCCTTCAGAAATATCCACAATGCACTTGTACGAATTTTGTTCAAAACCATCAATAACTGGAATTTTATGAGAAAATTCATAATTATGATGATAGGCGGAAGACTAAAAGGTAATTGTCCTCATATAGTTGAGATCAAGTTTTCGACATACATACGTAGTTGTAGATTATGTAGATGGGTTCGTACATTTCAGTTTTATGCTAGAATTATCGAGACGTACGCATTTACACACAATGTGTTGTTATTGTCGAGGGGACTTCTGAGTAAGGTGGGTGGATTGTTCGACGCCCGCCTGTTGGATAAACACCTTCATTATAGACCTATTATGAATGGCATTGATGAAGAGCAATGACAGTACCATGAATCGGATGCACTAGGCTACTGAACGGCATGTCCAACACAACTATTCATTTAATTTCCAGACTTCCCGTAGAGAATCTATTTTAAAACAACTTCGACACAACTCTATTTCCTTGTGATTTAATTTGAAACTTTATCAAGTTGAGACAGATTAATAAATTTTGATAATAAATAGAGCAAGTTGTCGTTGACAAATGTATTATTGTTAACGGGTTTAATAACAGAAGTGGTTTAAATAGTGTGGCAACAATACTAAGTACACAACCTCAATAGATTGTTCTGCACGCGCCAATAATAACATAACAATATTAAGAAAGTGCTGCACCCACGTTCGCCTATTGACACACATCTAGTGACATTTTGAACAATATTGTTCATTTTTACCTACTGTCACAGTTATTATACAAGAGAGGTAATCACCCGCACCACCGCCGCCGCCACCGCCTTCAATTTATAAAAAATTTAACGAGTCACTCCCAATTCCAAACAATAACAGTATAGAAAGCCAATTGATTAAACTTGAAATTTATGTCTTGTACTAGTTTTCCCTTTAAATTCACGTAGAATTAGTAACTTTTCCAATTAAATATTAACAAATAACTAAGAAACAGAGACAAAATTCAGCCGCTAGCTTGTTACGTTTTAATATAAAAGTTGAATTATTAGACCGCAGCGATTTTCACAATCTTTATATACAACAGGCTGGATGTTGTATGGTTGTTGTCGATGCAAATATCTCTACTTTTCCTGTACATATGTATATCAACATATCACCCAATTAAAGTCATCCAACTGCAGAGAAATCTACTACATATAAAGTTGTTTATGTACGTATTTGCAAACTTTTTCTCATCAAAACAGTTATTTTTGTCTCTTTTTTTTTGGTCGTTAATCAATTCTGTTAAGTGGTTGAAATGACTGTGACGCATGCATGATAGTGTGCAAGTCATGAATATTCAAAAATTCAACGTTATCAGATTTATATAAATATTTGTTTCAGGGAGGTCTTTGCCTTTATAAAGACACACCATACACTACAAGGACTATATTGTGCAGTTTTTATTTAGAAAAATTCGTATATATACGGATCGAAAATGATAACAATCGAAATAGCCGGCTTTAAAATCAACCACTAGTGTTGCAGTTGCGTGTTGTTCAGTCTTTGGGGAAATTTATTCAAATTAAGAATATTTAAAAGTGTTGAGGCGGAAAAGAGGCGACAACTGTGTTCTTTAATTATTCTAAAACAAAAAATGACTCATTAATGGGAATATTATTAAAATGGCTGACACAAGATATGAGATAGTAATAACACAAACTGAATTATTGTTGCTGCACATCTCTACCACAATTTCCAGTTTTGTGTAGTTAAGGAAAATTGATGCAATAAGCCACATATATACATCCAAGACCAAGTATAATAACGTGATATGTACACAACACAAGACGAAAGATAGGAAATGAAACATAAAAATGAAATGTAGAACGTTTTAGGACGCGACATGAGTGATGATGGACAAGATTGACGTACAGATTAGATCTGAAACAATCTCCGGGTGGAATGAATTCTGTAGTGTGGAAAAAGAAGAAAAAAAAAACAAATCAAAACAAGTTAGTTAATAATGTTTTTCTACTCGAGTTTAATTCTGACATTGACCTCTCATCATCATCATCATCATCATCAACTTTCGCCAGGTTTTGTATTGCGCCAAGACTACTTATGCAACGACGTCGTGACGCAGCTGTTTGAAACGTGGCTGCACGCAACGTTAAATGATTATTCTGAATCAGGACAAGATACAACATCCTACATTTTATCATACAATGCGATCAAACATTAAAGTTTCTAATACTTATTTTTCAGTGAATCTACTACATACATTTTAATAAACTAGTTTGGTAGGAAATAGAATTAAATTATAATGAATTCTAGGATATTAATTGATACCTGGATAACACGCTTTCTTTTACTTGCGGTTATTGTAAACTTCTCTATGTGTTATAGCTGTTGAGAAAAATCATGTAAAATGATTATATATGTACGGCTGGAGGCGCTCAAACATTTCAGGTACAATTATACGCATTTGATAATTAATTGACGCCTTGAAAAGAGGCTTTATTTATATTTATATCTGCAGTGTAGTGTATGTGAACCATTTCTAGATCTAATCAGAATCATGTCATCTTAAATGGATTCTAGTTTTTGTAATGCTTCAACGACTAGAAATTTGCATCGAGTTCTTTCAGCTTTCTCGTTACGTTATCAAAGAAAACCTAATCACGCTTTTTTTTAATATAAACAGTTTACCAGTTTAGACCGAAATGGTCAGTTTCATCATATAATAACCGTTTACCTAATTAGTTTAATAAATAATTTTGTATTTTAACGAATTTCCAAGAAATTATTCTGTTTGTAAATAGCTGGACTGGAGCCGTTACTTCTGTTACTAATTCGGCGTAGGTGGTGTTGATGTTCTGGTGGCGGTGCGTTGCCTCCATATCCCGGGAGACGCACTCGACCGCGTGGTCCCATCATTTGCATTGGGGTCCGCATCGTCTCAAGGCCAAACATACACACAGGCTATGGGGGCATTAACTTTGATTCCCTGTGGGGAGATATGCGGTGATATGCAGGTGAATTGTGTGCATTCGGTTGCTGCACACTACAAAACACACTACTACGACTACAAAACACCAGACAAGTTTGGTTGTTGTTCTTGTTGGCCGATGGACGATATAACGAAAATAAACAAAAAAAAACAACCAATATCGATGCAAGAGTTCTTCTTCATTTTGAATAACCAATCTCTAAAATACGGATTGTTGTGAAACAAATGATGGAAAATCTATATCAACGGTTTTAATCAAGAATTAATTATTATTGATTGAAGGATAGCAGTAGCCTAGTTTAAATTGATTCAAGGGTAAATGGGTGAATTGTCAGGACTGATTTATTGTGGTATTAGAGCAGTCGATGAACTGATGATGTTCCCAAAACGTTGAAAACCGACCGGATTTATGTTCCATACAGACGTCAGCTGGGACTCGCATAAACACTTGATACTTTTTTATTGCACAACCGCCCACACCCAATCATATTGAAATTTCATAATAAAAAAAAAAAAAACGAGAAGAAAAAGAAAAATTGTCAAAGATCACTTTAAACAATTTTCACACTCAAATATACACGATATTTATATCGAGCTTTGCCTAAAACTAAACTTTCGAAAATGGTGATCCGTTTCAATATAACAACTAATAGCTTACGGGTATTTATTGTATCTATTCTTGATGCGATACCGAAGTTTTTAAATAAATAATAATGTCGGTGCAGGCGAACTATCGATCGATTTTGTCGACGGAGATAATTGTTTGAAATCACGAAGACCATAATTATTTGTTTTCATTATTTTTATAATCCTACATATCCCAGTAACGGTGCAATGACATGTTGGTCTACGCTCATTTAATTTGAGATGAAATTAGATGAAGAAAAAAACAACAACACTGAATTAGATTTCAATTGTAGCTTGCAATGTGCTCTTCGACCTCTATCATTCTGTACCTACAGGATTTTTCATTTCATCCTATTCATTATCAGATCGCCAACAACGTGCCAACAACAGATATATTGTCGAGAAAACTGCAATTCAACAACCAGTTTCACTATGTACATGCAGACAGAAAGACCCACCTCCTCCACCAAGCTTCGATATTATCATCTATTTGTATCTCCTTTTAAGTATTGTCCACGATGGTATATTAAGTATTCTTTTATTTTGTGTGTAAAACTTTTAAGTTACTAGATATAGGTATATACAGTGGCAAAACCTCATATTTAATAATTGCTGCAATTGATCATATAATAACAATTCAATTCCAATACAATTTACAATAAATTGCCTTCGATTACAGGGCGGCCCGTCTGCTTTCATCGACTGAAAAATTGATCTGATGGTTGATGGCGACCGCCGCCGTCGAGGAAATGGCACATGTGCATTATTTGTCCTCTCTCTTTTTCTACGATGTTTTTCCAATAGATACAGTTGAACTAAAAGCAACCAATGTGCCATCATTGATCATTTCTAATGGATTTTGGTCGATGTTTGCTAGTTTTTTTTTGCCTTTTACCAACCAACCGAACTAGATAGATTATCAAATTTTTCAATAATTCCATAATCAAATAGAAGAGAGATACAATCAACAGTCAAATATCAAATATCCTGTTATTATTTTTTTTTTCTGGGAAAAATCATTTGCATGGTGAACGACAGTGCGGAACACTGGCTTAGTACTTTAGTTGTTCTGGATTTTAATTGTTTTTTGGTCTATTTAACTTTACTACGCTATAAATACGAGAAATTGCAGTTTGATTTAAACATCCTGATAATAACATGTTGGTGCATAATTGTATAATTAACGATTTAAATACTGAACGAGAGAATGTGGAGGGAATTATGTTTTTTTAAATTGCTAATAGAGTATCCTATTAAAAGTTAAATAGCGGCTAATTAATATTATAGCTGATGATCGGGCGTTATGAAACCGTTGCTAATATAGAATCTACTATTTCAACATGCAAAACCAACGTTGATCAATTATTTTCGTTCTTTTTGTTTTTTTCAGTTTAATTGTTTGTAGAATAATAAATGATTTCAACCGGAAAAGCTGCAAGAAAAACCACAAGAACTCAGCTATCAATCAAGTTGAATCTAGTGGAACGAAGTCACTCGGTCAGGTCAATATAAAACAATAAAAACAACCACCACAATTTTTTTTTACAATACAGTGTATGTGAGCAAAACGATAAACAATCCAACAATAACCAAATACTCGATTGATTATTATTGTTGTTATTACAGCTGTGTAATATTTTTTCCATTTTGGAATTCTTTTAAATGTCAATATGTTTATATTATCTGTAGTTGTTGTTTTTTTTTTTTGAATATTATTGAACATGTGTGTTTTTCAGACTTTTCAGTAACAGCAACAACACCAACAACACAAACTCTCATGACGAATGTCTATTTTTGAAAACACCCCGTTTATCAACACTAGAAATCAAAGTCGTTCTTCTTGTATAGAACTTTTGGAATTCCTGAAAACAGATCGTCAATCAAAATGTCAAGCAAGCTTTTGGCGTGTCAAACATTCAAGTTTCAGTAGTCAGATAGTTAGTGTTGAAAGCGAACTAAAAGACAATAGTTTTTGATTTGCTCTCTTTTAATAATCATAGTTGTTGAAAGAGATAAAACAACAACAACAGAAAAAACGCTAATTTTGGATTGTAATATAGATATGAAGAAGACACTCCTGGTCGTTATATTAATGTTGATGAAGGTGTTCCATTGTTTTGTAGCAACTAATAGTTAACTCTAGCTAATGACTAATAAAAAATGTTTTTATCAGATCCTGTTCCAACGGTGAATTTCATTTATTTTTATGAGCCGTTTACGTCCTTTAGAAACACGTTTTCTTTAATATTTTTTTTATTGTCGCTTTAAACCAAATAATTGATTCAAATTTGATGCACAAAATGGTCCATTGGGACTTGTTAACTGTATCAATAACATACAATTTACATACATTGATTCGAATCACCACCTAGCCGTAAATCTAAATGCTAATATGACTGTGTGGGTAAAGATGTACGACTTATTAAGCGAATAACTCTTATTATTATTATTATTATTTGTTTTTAAGATTGAATTTTGCATTCGGTTTTATTTATGTAATTTTACTCCCCTTTTTCAAGTTTATCTCAATTAAATATTTATTAATTCTTACAATATAGTCGTTGATTACAGCACCACAATATTCGATGTCAAATTGATAACGATCTAGTTTTGGAACACCAAAAACACAACAGTTAATTGCACGAATTACGAACTTATTAAATATTTTCATGTTAAACATGAGAATTTGTTGAAAATCGAAATAATTTGCTCGAATTTGTGGAATATAATTTTTATGTATAGTTGTTCGTTCTCCAAGTGTAAAATTTACGGAAAATTAGCAATGATCAAGGTTCACTGGCCCCAACATCCAGTTCATCGTCAATGTAGTATATACGTTGTTGGTGTGTTTTGTTGTATTTTCACTTAAATATTGGATAGATTTTCCATCGGTTTTCCATTCGACCGACGCTCAAGGTGATCATCGATCAGGTGATCAGGTCTCGTTTACAGTCAGTCGATCGTGTTCCGCACTATCGCTTTTTTGCCACTTGGCATAATAATATTGTTTTAATAACCATTACTCACGTTTCGAATTAATTGATAATTTACGTGGAAAAGGCAATTTAGTTACCATATCAAGATGTAGTAATTTATATAGGGACGTGTTTGATTCTACATTTTGTTTGATAAGAAATGGCATTATACAAATATATGTATATAAATGTTGTTATAGAAATCTTTAGGATGTTACACTAGCCGTATAATTCCTATTCAAACGACATGGAAAAAAGAAATAATTGCAGGTCGAGGTGCCTTGTTAAATTAAACAATCAGCGGAAATATCGCTAAACTAAACGGTACACGACAACATTAAACAACTACAAAAAAAATAATAATAATAATAAAAACAACAACAACAACAGCCTCACCTGCGTATAGTATAAACGAGCTACACGTTTATTATGACTGCGGCCATTATTTTTGGAATATTATATTACACGACAGGGGGAGTAAACTATAGAATTGAAAACGAAGAGAAAGAGCAGAGAACCCAAAGAGTCTGGGACAACACGTGGGCGCAACATCTTCAATTTAATTGCCCTTTCACTTTTCAACATTTGAATGGGTTGGTTTCTATAAGTCAGTCTTACAAAGTCCTTATGAAAATTTAACGATAACTCTTTGGACATTAGTGTCACTACTATCACCATGAACAAATCGATCATATTAGATTTTCATGGTCTAGCGATTTAACTAGAATCATCTAGTATCATTGATTAACTCAATTTAGTGTGAATGAGAATATTTTTTGCCCTTTATTCGAGTAATATGTTTACAAAACTTAATTAAACACACAACGTGCTAGACATAGAGACAAAAAGGTTGTGTGAATTGACGATAAATAAACATTGTATGGAATGGTTGAAAGAGCGGAAAATCTCAAAAGAACAAATAATTGAACAATCGAAAAGTTGTCTAAAGAAAAAAAAATAAAGCTCTCACGATTATTTTTCTAATTACAAATTAAGGAAAACGTTATGAAATCATTCAACTGTAACTGTTTGTATAGAACAAGAATAACATGTACAGTATACCAAATTTGACTTGGCCCACGTGTCTTTTAAAATTGTAAAGATAAACATAGAATATGTTTGTTTAAAAAGTTTTGATTTTGTGTTATCGCCAATTTTGGTCATTCTATAGTTTTGGTTTATTGTACAACAATTCTCTGATTTAATAAAAGCTAAATATCAAAATATAACAAAAGTAGTAAATCTTGGATGTGTAGCATATTTACACGGATCGAAAATAGCAACAATAAATCCTCAAAATAATGGTCTTTTATACAAGAAAAACTTCTTATAAGATAAATGTGATATTTCAATTCAATTTTTAGTGAAAGAGTTAGAAAACTAGCAAGCATGTTTAAACAATAGTTTACAGGAACGATGTAATAGTTTCAGATGAAATAATAAATTTTATTGTTCCTTCTTTCAAATGTTTTATATATTTTATAGTTTTGTTTCGATCTATCTGTATGTATGTAATATGTCTGTGTGTAGAAGATATGGTTTTGATCCTCCAACATCTACAACATATGGTTAGATATGTTTAAATAGGGGTGTGGGTTGTTGGATAAAAACTTTTCCCATACATAAAACTCACATGTCCGGTGACTTTAAATTTTTATCTTCTCGTCTGTAAAACAGAAAACGTATATATACCAGTTGTTTTGTATATAATATTGATCAAAAATTTTTTGCGGAATTTCAAAAAAAAAAAAATGTAATTTCCTGAAATCCACCATTTCTGCTACTGTTATTGCCCCTAAAAATGATGCTGATGATGATGATGATAATGATGATGAGGCAGTTGTATATATAAACAGAAGTTTGTTGTAGATCATTATCGGCAAACGAGAGTGTAGATAGCTGCAATGCTAATGCCGCTAACTAAACCGTAAACAACCGCCAAACTCGGCGTAATAGCTTATACATTAAACATGGAATGATACAAGGATTATTTGCATAAGATGTAGGCAAGATTCCATAGAAATAGCAAGCGGTCTAGACGGCTGGACGCCCTGAGGCTTTGTTCAAATCAAATCAAATTAAATCAAAATTATACAAACAGAAACAAAAAACAAGAATCTTCCTATCCGTATTAGAAAAATAAAAAATAAGTCTCAATAAATAATAGTTGGATCGTTCGCACAATTCGCTAACCGCGTGTAAGCTCTAATGAAAAGTTTGCGTGTATTAAAAAATATTGAATCATAAAAGCTTAAATTGAAAATTATTGTAATAAAACTGTACAGTTGTCGTCGTCATCATCGTCTTCTATTTCAAGAACTTCATTGAAACCTGAATTATTGACACGGAAATCGACTAATTCACTTGATTCCTGAACTCAAGTCCATTTCGAACTTCCGGAGTTCTCCAAGATTATTAGCGCACAACTTTCCGTATAAATTCAACAGAATTCTATGTTGAAGATAAATAATTGCAATTGATTTGAGACGAAGTGGAGAAAATTGTTAGTTTCGACAAATTGAAAAATTATTATTAGAAAAAAAAAAAGTAATAATAATGGAAAAACAAAACGAAAAACGATAATTAATTATAGGTTCTGCAATGTTTATTAAATTAATCACTAAAAGAGATCAAAAACAATATCATTTTAAGGTCAAAGTAATCTGGTAAAAGCTAAATGAGATATAGAAATATTAAAGCAAGGTGAACATGCGATCCTGTAATTAATCTGATATGAAGTATAATGTGCACTTCAGACGGTTGGAAATTTTACAATTCCTTCATTAATAACCGACTAGCTTATCTCTATATGTATACCTCTAGCAGCACTTTTAAAATATCGTCCTGATGAGGGAAAAATGGATAAATTAAATTGTATTTTAGTAAATAAAACAATTAGCAAAAGATTTAGATTCAATTAAAGCGTATTAAAAGTGATCTGTTCTAGGCTAATTGCAATAAATTGCTATTTGGTTGATAATTTACAATGGTTTCGGGTCATTAACTAAGAGTTAGAAAGGCAAGTTTAGAATTGAGTGGATCCTGCGTAAAAATTATCGAATGAGTCATGACTGAAAGGCGATAAACTGCACCTACAACTGCACTTCTATATACTTAATTTTCAATATTTTTCTATCAATAAAAATAATTTCGAGAAAGAAAAAACAACAACAATATAACAACAAATCACCATTTATCTCTGTCTAGTTTTATTCAAATACAATCAACAGAGATGGATATTGTTGAAGAATGTGTGCCAGTAGTTGGTTGTTACCTTTTACATACACAATATCTCTAACAGGACAACGGCTCTATTCAAAGTTTGTCGTTAATATATTTGTTTTAAGATATCTAACTAATCTTACTACTGTTATATCTACTTGTCGTTAATCATACGGTTTTTTCTTCAACCGTTTTAAAATGATTACGCCATTGGTTGAGTTGGTAGCGCAGCAGTAACAACAATTTTCGAAAATTTCAAAAAAACAATCACAACTCTTTTTGGACGAATAGATTATATCATCGTGATTATATTTGATCTATGGTTAATATTTGTTGATTTTAGCTTAAGGTTATTGTTTTTTTTCTCAACACAATTCTATGTTATTATGCCTTCAACACCCACATCTTTATATTTGACCAGATAATCGACTATCATATGGATATGTAATTGAGGTATTTATATTACTATAATATGGCTAAATATGTATAGATATAACAATAATAACGAATTTGTAAAATTTCATTTCTGCACTCGACTGATCCGTATTTGAGATTTTTCTTTTGAAGATTTTCCTAGCTACTAAACATGCTGTCAGTTTCTCGAAAACAGATTACGTTCAGAATTGAATGCGAGATAAATTGGGGTCCATTTGTACCAATCTCTTTTTCTTGTATAGTATAGTTCTTTCTCTTTTTTTTTTTTTTTGAACAACGATGCAAGCTTTATACATTCTATATTTGGTTTATTATCGGCTTATTGGCTCGGTATGAATAAGCCTATAGTATAGAAAGCGTGTACAATCAGTTTTCTGGTAACGAACTAGTCGATCCTCTTCCACCTCCAATAACAACAACAACAACAACAACAACTCATGGTCATCGTCTCCTTTTTTATTATTCTTATTACTTACCATTATAGTGTTTAACTACGAGTAATAGTAGATTTGATTTTCAAGGCGAAACCAAAAAAAAAAAAAAACGAAACTACAGTCCCTCATTCATAAAGGTTTAAATGGCCGTTGTTAAGATCGATTTGTTAAAGTTCCTAGATTATCCTGACGTTGATGATTCGATTGATGTTGATGGATTGACAGAAAACGTTGTAGTGGGCCTTATGAAATATTACTATTTTATTCAATAGTCCTACTTATGCATGGGCAATCCTTCGAAATATCTCTCTACTATATGACAGGTTTCGCTTAATAGAGAAAAATGATAGACGATGATTAATTTGTCCATAAATTTCAATGACAAAAAAAAAATACTACCAGAATTAAGTAATGGTGAGTATACAATAGAGATTTTGATGTTAATATGAAGACAAGAGAGGGGACAAAAACACGAACATAATAATATATGATAGGCTTGGCGTTATAATAAAAATTCAACTATATATATTGTTCGGTGCTGTTTTTTTGTTGTTGTTGTTGTTCTTAAAGAGAAATTCTCTCAACTTTATGAATTATCCTTACGGACCATTTACAAGGATAGTGTATCGCCCTGCCAGTAATGAATAATGATATATTCAAATGAAGATGAACTCTGGCAGTGTCGTTTGTCGGGTAAACTTGCCGAAGCTCTTCCTAAAGATTTATAAGGATGTATAGGAACACAGTGTTGTCGTCTTGTAAGGAGCCGCTGGCAAGTACACAACTCTCAGCTACTGCTTTCCAACTCATTATATTAAATTTATCTCCGTTTACGTGGCAACTGACTGGAATATTAAAAAACTTGAACCAATGAAGATTCTATTACGGATCAATGTTGACTGAAAAATTGCCAGCTTCATCCTTTTATAAACTAATAAAATTTACATATACGCCTCCTTTTGTTGTCGATATTCTTTATAAATTGGTAATTTTCCTGTTATTGTTGATATTGGTGATGTGTGAAACTGTAATGAAACCGCAACAGTATCATGACAACCCAATCATAGTGGATTTGAAGTTTCGATTATTATGGTGGTTTCTACAACAATCTTCAATGTTGTTGTTGTTGTTGTAGTTGTTGCAAGTTAATGACAATGCGGAATGAGTTCGTTAACGCGGAACGATCTACAATCAAAAAAAAAACTTGTTTTCCATCTAAAGACGGCCACAATGGATGATCTCAACGCTCAATAAATTCATTAGACCGGTATTGAATTTGGACTCTGATTGAAATCTAGAGATTATTTAATTGCTTTATTGTCGTTGCAGTAGCAAGGTAATTAATATCAGTAGACCGAAACGATTGATAAGATAATTGTGTTATACTTATGTAGATACCCCCCAAAAAAAATAAAAATATTTTGTTCAACTGTTGGATTCAATGGTAATATAGTTTGATTCAATGTGGAATAAGGGCGAGCAATTTCTAAGTAGATGAATATCTATTGAATAGGGGGTGGAGACTGAGATCATATCTGAATGTGTTGCATAATTGCGTTCCTCACGCGGTGGGCACAGCAACAGGGCCCGATAAAGATGCCAACATTTCGGTATTGTTATTATGTTGCAGAATAACTGCGTCAGTATTGTTATTATTGTGTAGCTGTGGGCTACTGACGGTTCTCACCCTATCAGATTATACAGCACGCTATTAAGAAAACTGGCCGGCGGCCATATTGCCTATGACTCCCCTAGTCCGAGGTTATGTCGCGTGTAAACTAACGATATGTCTACAGATTATTATTAATGCGGCTAGTAAAGTTCAGGAAGTGGCTATGCCTTTCAAAACTGATACTATATCGTGTAATAGCTTTGCTTTGGGAAAATAAAGGTGTCATTATGTTTACACCATTCAAAGTTTACACACTTTACACACATATACACACACATTCACTCTTGTATTGATGTTTTCCTTACGTTTTCCATTTCTCGTCCAAAATTGAATCTAAAGTTGTGTTTTTTTTCTTATCTGTTATAACATTTATTTGTTTTTGATCCAATTCTACAACAACCTTATCGCTGTTGCCTTGTTGAGTTATTCAAGAGCTAATTCATGCATCCTTTCCTGTTTTGTTTCGATGCAAATTGGCATCCCTTCAATGTTTTATTTCTTTTATCCTCTTCTCCACACAATTCCACAACGGTCCCTTAAAGCTATATACCTTTGGTTAAAATATCACACCAACACTTTGGTCCGAATTGCCAGAATCAGCGATATCTCGGAAACAATTTGCGGCCAATCCGGGTGATTGGAGCCATTTCTGTCGTCGTATGTATTGCACGCTTTCGTCTTCACAATCCACTTTGCTACCAAGATAGGACATAGAAAGTGCTCTGATAAGACGCTACTGTCACCAATATTGGTAGGGGTGCTAATGGTATATATGTTGGGGGTACATTGAAAAGATATTGCCGTAAATGGTCTTGACTTGAATTAGACAATCGATTCTATATAAAATACGACAATATAAACAAGAAACAACAGTAGTAGTATCGTGAAATTGAAAGGAGACTTTTCAGCAATAGTAGCAGTGTGCCACTTAAAATTGTGTTATAAAATAAAATAAAAATAGATGGAAGATAAGAAGGAAATCGGGCAGTAGCAAGTGGGCTTTTTCCTCTTTTTAGAATAAACAACACGCTAATAGTGCTTCATTGTTTCTGCAACGGCGGAACATGTTTATGGCGGAGTGTTTTGCATTTAAATCAGAAATCCAATCTGATTATGCTTTACTTCCTATACTATACTATTGTAAAAGGGGCAAAAAAAAAACAGGGGAGCAGTAAAAACAGAAATCTGAAACAAACATTAAAGTAAAACAAGCATTCTAAATGTTCACTGGTTTGTATCTCTCTAACATTGAAATTAGTAGCCTAAACAAATACGATCTGTAATAGTTTTTGGATTATGGTGTTGTTTTTGTCTTTATCCTGATGAAATATGGATGTCATTTGTATTAAATCAGCATTATTTAAAATTTTCTCTTTGATTTTCCATTGTAATTGATGCAAATGGTTTTATAGTGATTACAATTGGAAAACTGTTTCCCACGCACGATTATTGAACGATAGTCCAATATAATATAAAATGATAAAGCAGTTGATATCGAATGTTCATGTAATATGTATGAAACGACTGTGATTTAGTTCCTCCTCCATCTATAAAATATACTAGAGGACTAAGAGTACGTTCGCACTGCTTTTATCATTCCCTATTATAACCAGTCGAATATCAAGGTGTTATATTTTAATGTTTGGTATATATTGAGAAATTCCGTGCTAATGATCGCATCTAAATAGTGTTAGCAGCAATAATTCAAAGTCGTGCTCTATGTTGTATATATGTGTGTGAGGTATATATATGGTGCGACCCGTATCAGAGTGTGATCGTGATAAAATCGAATAATGAAAAGCCGAGGCTTTCAGGTTAAATCAAATTGTACGATTTCGGTGATGACGTGCTAGAAATTTGAATAACAACCACATTCACACATACACAACACAAATAACACATATACATACATTTGGAAACAGTTGATAGATTACGAGAAATAATAGCATACCATTAATTTTGTACACCCACTGTGTGTGTACACTGGAAACAGTTTCATCAAGTCCAACACAAAACAAAACAAAAAAAATGAACGATTGACATGATGCCGAATTGCGATCCAAAACAATTTTTTGTCATCAAAAACTAGAAGCGAAATGTTTCTTTTACTAATGCTAAAGTTTGAAAAATTACCGTAATAGTATGAATGTGTGTGTGTGTGTGCAACGATCCTTATCAATTAATTCAATCGGGCCAACAAGGCAAATCCTAGTTAGGAAGTGTGACATATCTGGCATGAAAACGTCGATTGAAAGATTACAACATTTCAGTGGAAAATTGCTTACAAAAGTATTACATGTTTAACATGGCGACAAACTTGTTTGTAGAGAAAAATTGTAGAAAAGTTTAAGAAAAAAAACTATTCGAAAACCGTTCATAGAGGGTTTAGTTTTTGTTTTTGTTTTCTCTAAAAGCAAACTTGTTAAAACTTCTTTAATAATATCGGTAATTTGAGTTTTTTTCTCAATTGGTTGGTTTTCGTTAAAATCTTTTTAGGCGTGCCACGAAAACGGTATACCGGCTTTCTAAAACTATTATGTCACACCATCAAATTCAACTTTATTGGTGTAGCGGTGTGCGTTCGAAACAAAAAAAAAAAAAAAACAGTAAAAATCAAATTTCAATTGGCACGATTCAGATTTTTTATGTAATTCTATGAAATTACAAACGTAAACGACAATTAAATGACTCAATCCATATATTATCGACATTTGCCATGGTTCAATAAAAATTACATGCACACATAGGTATATGAATGTAAAATATATTCTACCACAATTCCAATAAGCCAATTACACAATAATTGCAATATTTGCTTGCTAAGATACTGCGATATCAACATAATTTGACAATGAAACAAGATATAAACATTAGCGTACATTATTATGAAATAATAAGTCGAGTTTTTTTTGGAAAAAGAAAGCAAAAACGGCCACATTAAATTGACAGAAAGGTGAAACTGTTGAAATAAAAATCTTGTTAGTGAAAGAAAGAAATCATCATTTGATTTGCATGAATGCATGGTGAATTGTGGAAAATTGCAAATTGCATTTTCATTGCAACTATATTCAACATCAATCAGATATTGGAGAAATGATCAGATCTCGGTACTGAATTGAATTTAGATAATGATAATATGATATTCGATTTAAATACGCTGCTTTTGATTTCGTTCAATTTTTGGCATACTCTGTACGCAATCCGATTTAATTAATCATTAGTAGACCATCAGTGATGGCGAAGAGGATAATTAAACAGTTTAGCAACGGGATGAAACCTCTCTCTCTCTCTCTCTCTTTTGTACAGCTTTATTTAAACCAATCTGATAAATATTTCTAGTTAGACGTAATTAATGTGGACAAAATGTTGGAAATTGACAGGTTAGTTAGTGGAACAATTCCAATAAAAGGGATTAACATGCTTAACATATTCCCGTGTGTTTGCCAACTATCTGAAATGAATTTATTGCTTTCAAATATATTTTTTTTGGTACATATAATAGTTTAATGGTTTAGAAATGTAAACCATTTCTCTAGTAAACATACAAAGGTAATAACAGTGACGTGAAATGTCTGGATTGGGGAACAGTGGAAATCGGATGAAAACGACAACATTTCCTGTTCAAACACTAAATAGTAAAAGTACCGGAAATCTGATCTGAACATCGTCTTCGAGAAGAAATGTCCTGGAAAGATTCTCGTAGATTTCAATTAAGAAGCCGGATAAGAGCTGTACCTGCCAGGATTTAACTGTTATTGTCAAAAAACTGTCGCTCTAACGACCAACAACCTAAATACGGCAATTGGCGTAACACTTAAAAAAAAAAAAACAAGAAATAGAAAAGAACAAACTGAACAAAACTAAAGAGATAAACAGCTTTTCCAATAAAATATTTGCTACGTTCCGTTTTTTTTTTTTGTGTGTGTCCCTAACTGCAATTAGTTGATTCAATAAAAATTCGGGTTACAGCCGGAAGTTTTCCATGTTTTTCAGATTAGTAACTTTTCCTTATCGATCGATATTTGAAATTAACGGAAACTTTTCGGCAGACCTAACGAAAATTACAAATCTCCCCCAATTTTATCGCTTTTCCAGAAAATGAGATAGAGTGAGAATAAAATAGGATAGTAAAGGGTCATCTGCTGTTGGTCAAATGGCAATTTACGAGCATTTCGAGGCACGTGTTTCGAATGTGTGTTCACACTTTACCGCTACGCATCACCTGCATTTGCAGATTTTCGACTCTCGCAATAATTCGAATTTGCAATTTTTTTCACGGTAAACAAGAATTAAAGATTTTGTCCGAAGGTGTCTTTTTGAGAGAAACAGACATCAGTTAAGTCGCTAATAGATAAATCCAATAGTTGCTAGAACGTATCTGATACGTTTTGTACTATCCATAGTTTTGGCTTTAAAACCAAAATAAGCAATCCAGTTCCAATTATTACGACAATAAACAAGAAACTTTGCCAAACAAAGCAAGTACGGTTGAATTTTTTGTTTCAATTGGAATACGAATACTCGTATGTAGTAGTAAAACGTTGTACACTCTATTAAGTGCCAAAATGATCTCCAGCTGTGGGAATACAAGGCGAAACCGACCAATAGTTTGCATTTGTCCTAACAATAACTAAAGCCACACACATATTATTGTTTTATTACTGAAACAATGACTGGAATTCTAATTAAACTGCCATTGAAGTAGCTTAAACAAAACTAAACGAAAAATTACCGAATCAAAAACAGATTTTTCCGTTACAATTATAAATGGAAATTCTATCAAATTAAACCGTAGGCGAACTAGTTTCAATGATTGGGTTTTGCTTGCAATCCCGGAACACTAACCCATTCCTATAACCAGAGGGTTGCGATTTTAATTTCCGGTCACAGAATCAATTCTATACAGAAAATAGTAGTGCTAGTTGTTGTTATGCTTCAGGCGAACATACATAGGAAAACGACTCGTCGATTTTACTATTTTCTCAAGTGGCTAGTTTTCCACCTAAAATACGACGATTTTCCATCAAATCTTTTCAATATTGAATGGTTGGTAAATAATAACGATAATAATTCTCGTAAGAGACCTCTATGTCTATGGAGTAGGCGACTGTGTGACGAGACTGCACCTAAAAATACATACACAAAGAACCTAAAAGGTGAACGTCAAAAATAATAAATGCATCGTCCAAATCTTAATTGTTGAAAGGTGTCACGTTTATCTAAAAGAAACATTTCTCTTTCTCTGTCAACTGTCTAGATTTTTTTTTTTTTTTTTATAATGTATGCTGTAAGTATTTTGTAAAAGTGAACAAATCGACAAGATCGTACAATGTTTACAAGTTTATGTTAGAATAAAAATGACTCTAGACAACTGAGTAAATAAATTCGAAAACCGTCATTCGTATAGTTGTTAAAGGGGCGTCCTATGGAATTCTCGTTCCATTCACAATCTTTTCAAATTATTACGAATAATGATGGAGAGACATTACAGGATTTATGGTCAGGATAATAACAGACAAATCATTAATGGAATCAGTCAGTCCGTCCAAAGAACACGAACTAATTGAAACTGTATTATGATTATGATTTTTAACAGCTAATTATACAATCAAAACACATTGTCATCATTGTTGACACTAGAAAACAAAATATTGTATATCGACCTAAAAACATAATTTCACCTTTAACGAATCTGTCATTAAAATATAAATTGTACGATTTGTATCGACTAATTATTTAATTAAAGTCTTTGTCATAATAACATAATGATGAATTAAAAGATCTGAAGAATTTCAGTCTTAATTAACGTCAGAATTTCATCAGAGATAACACTGCTACCGATACTAATTAACGATATCTTTAATCGATACAGATGGATCTGTTCAGGTGTCGGTTGATTAGACCTTATTGAATAAAAATACAGTTAATTTTCATTTGAATGATGTAGAATAATTGATGACTGTCATTTGTACAGGTAAAAAAAACCTATTTCGAAATTTTCGATATGAGGGTTGTAAATTTACAATAGAATAGAGAGGGATGCAGGTGTACCATTGCAAGGTGCACCACCCTTGTTGTTATTTGAAAGAGTGAATCTATAGGGGCTGTATAACCTTGATATTAGCATTTCAAAGCACTTGTTGGATATTTTCAATCTGTCTTTTCTCTTTCTAAATCGTTCACTTTTCTACTATTACAGAGTTGCCAACAAAGATGCTGCTTTGATCATCAAATATTAGTTGAATTTTTAAGTTCAACATTTCGTATATATATATAAAGTGATCAAGGCAGCTCAATTCTACGTGTGTTTTATTTATCGCGCCATGGGATTACTGCATGCGTTCCACATCTTTAAAATTGAATCAGATGCATTATTGATGATTACAGGCGTGCGGACGGCCAAGATTTATGTTTCGAACTTTTGTTCCTATTTCTTTGCCATTTTTTATCCACCTCTTCTTCTTCTTCTTCTTCATCATCATCATCATCATCATCATCTTCGTCTATTCCCGCCTGCTTGAACAGTTTCGAATGTTTCTCGAAACATTTTTAATTATAATCACTCGATCAACTGCCTCTCCACCTTTGCGTCTTCTTTTTTTTTTTCAATGCTGAGTTGTGCAAGACTTGAGTAAGACTCTCTAGCTTCAGTAATAGCTGGGTGTCGAAATGATTTGTTGTCGCTTTTTCATACAGTCCTCCGGTGTAAACATGATATTATATGATTTATGTTTTATTGTCGTAGTAAGTTTAATGTTGTTGTTAATCTCTATCTTTCTATTCCTATTTGGAATTATTGCATATACAAGTGCGGGGCAATTATTTTTTAGTAACGAAAAATCTCGGACAATAATAATAATTATTATAATTATAGTTATTATATTATTAATGGGGCTGTCATATTTTAGAATCATTTTTGAAAAACGACATCTAATGTATTTAATGAACAAAATAAAGACGTTTCTGTGTCAACATATTACTTTACATGCTGGCGCTAATACAACACTATTAATCAAGCAACTGTGTAGATAGGAATAGGGTCAGCCCTCAGGTTGTCTAAATTCAATCACAAATAGGACGAATTGTTCACAGATAGCTTCTAGTTGACGTACAGAAGATTCTTTTTTTTTTGAATGTAAAAGAGTTATAAATTGCGATGTAATGAAATGCAAATTGAAAAAACAGTAGCGGGTTGTATTTCCTCTCAACAAAACACTAAAGTCGATATTTCATCATCGACATCCGATCCCCTGAGTCTAAACAGCTATGAAGCATGCAAATTTTTAAAATTACAACCGACTTTCAGTTATTTTCGTTCGTCTTGTTCAATATTTTGTAATTTCAATAACAAATACCCGCACCTATGTAGGTAAACATTATTTTCATTTTATAAAAAACGTATATTCGTATAATAACTGAAAAAGTGTCGAATATATGAAGAAAAAATTACCAGTATCAAAATCTTTATTATTCAGGGATTTCTCTATTACACGCCCGTATAGCTCCCCTTTTATGTAGATATTTATGAACAGGTATATATGGAACGTTTCCCAACGGAGCACGTAAGGAGTTTGAAAAAAGATGAACGATGAATTTTCGCAGCCAAGTATAGTAGGAGAGCCGAGAGCCGCCCATAGAATTTCATCAATATAATAAAGTGTATTTTTAAATTACAAGTTAAAATTAAAAGATTGAAGAAAAACTTTTCTATACGATAAAATTCAATTTGAAAATTGTCACTGAAGCTTTGCCAAACGTGAGTCGTTGATCTCGTTGCCGATTCAGAGTGTGGCCACGGTCTGGTAAACAAGTAAAGGTTTTAATCAAAGCGTTTAATGAAATAAGAGATTTGTTTAACAATAAAGTCCGCTTCAGTCGTTTCCAATGTTGAACTCTCGACCTACGTGCCGTTAGTACTGTTGCCGTTGGTTTCACCTGATGAAAAGCCTAAACTTCATTCTATTGTACCAATATGTAATAGCACTACTATAGAATGTAATTTCATTTACACCAATTCTAACTAAAATCTATTCGTATCCGGTTGAAACATCTAACTGAATTTTAAAATCACTTGAATTGCAAGTGGTAAATGTCTATAGACGACAAACACATTCCGGGATGTATCAATTATACAAAATGAGAGCAAGGCTAAAGTATTGAGGGTTGAAATGTGCGATAAAGGAACGTTAACATTAAAATTCTACACGTAATCAAACTTGAGCAGAATTACGTCAATAGGGTGGTGGGACCTTTTCAATTGCCATACAGGAAAAATCCCCAGCGAAATCCCGGACTGGAATTCTCTACAGCAAACTGGGGATTTTAATAAAATCGCAGCTATACACCATATACACACACACACACATACACAAATACATGCAAAATTTCAGATTTTGTTCGCTATCTAAATGATTATAACCTTTCGTAAATTTTTCACAAACATTTTAATATTCTATAAATAAAAGCATAGCCGAGATTGTGGTTTAGTCCCAATCAGTAATTCTGTTTATGTAAGACAATTTCCCGATTCGTAAATTGATTAATCATTAAATAGATCTAATTACAATTGAAGTTACACGTAATGCTAGAATAGAGACAGGTCTAGAATTGAGTTTAATATTGTAACAGGTTTATTGAAAATCTGTCCATTGATGGTAGTGCCGCCATACAGTGTTGGTTTTCCTATTGCGAACATTGCAGAAAATACCTGTCTACTCTTAGGAGTATCGGATAAATTAGAATGAGACAAATATAATATAAACGGTCAGGTGGCTAAGAATTCCTCCAACCCTTAGAGCTTTCTTAAAACATACATCTTCCATCTTTGTCGTGATCATAGTGAAAAATAAAATGTTTGCATTAGAAAAACCAAAACTGTATATTAGCTATTTCACCCACCAATTTTCCAACATAACGAATAATTGTTCGTTCATTAGTAATTAATGGTGTGGAATTATCGACCAGTTTTTCGAAAATTTCCCCCAAATTAACCTCTACGGTAATTAATAATTTCAGTTTTACATATTAGTATAGGGGAAGACTATAACAGGAAATAGTAATGGGGATTTTCATCTTTCGCCTGCAAAAACACAGATTCTCTAGCATTATTTTTTTTTCTCTCTCGTAGAAATTTGAATTGCAATTTTCACAAACTGGGAATGAAATATTGGAGGGTGTCCTGTACAGGGAATTACTGCCGGCCTGGACCTCACCTTAATCCATCATCTAGGACGAAAAACTCGCCTCATCTGAATAAGACGTGCGCGGTTTTTAATCGTTCAACTATACCTATATTCACATAGACATATACCATATAGGTGTGTATATACGGTATACAGAGAGCTACACTTATATACAGTGAGGACTTTGATAAATGGGCACGGGAGAACCGTATCCGTTGCATTGTGTTTGTCGTCCACTTTGGCGATATTTATTGTAGGTTGGTGATTTATATTGAAAGGAGGGCAGCAAAATAGTTCTGCCTCAAGTTTTTTTTTTTTTTTGTATATCTATAATATCACCAAAAGACGTACAAACAGTGGACTGAATTAACGACAAATTACGAGATAAATTCTTATCTCTAGTATTTGCTTTTGGCATTTGCTCTGAGCCCTGTGGAATATATTGACAGCTCATAAATATTGATGATTTATGAATCGTTTTTCTGTTTGCTAATGGGTTTTGTGTCAATTTATTAAATCCCACTCGATGGCTCCATATTATTGTTTCATTAAAGCGCCTAAGAGCGACATTAACAATAACATAAATGTTTCTATTTAACGTCTTAAAGGAGCAATTTGCACAATAGGGAAAAAGAAACTTTATATAAATCTTTTGTTACTTTTACATACATTACGTAAAATCTTTCATTCTCGTCGTCTTCAATCAATAAATTTGTAAATGGGTCTATTCCGAGTCACCATAAAAACCAAACTGATATTACTACTAATCCTTTACGTCGATGTTGCATGAGAAATGGACATCAATAACAGTAAATTGTTACACAAAAATCTACAAGAAAATGTCGAAAATCATTACGGTCATTTAGGAACAAAAAGCTTTCGCTGATATCATCAGCAATACGTTATTTGAAAACCAAAACAAAACTTGTTTCAGTTCCAAAATGGTTGATTTGTCGAGGTCTATTCCTCTAAACAGGTGACTCAGAAAGTAATTTTCCACAATTGTTAAGCGTGGTTTAAGAAATTTATAGGCTGATCCATCAGTATTCTTCTAAAATCACCGAGACTTACAACCACAGAATAAAATACAACGAGCTTACAAGAACTCAATGTTCGCCCTTCCATTGGTAAGTTTTCGTCTCTTATTTCTCATAAAAGGAGCGATTGATTAATTCATAACAAAATAAGCAGTCGCACCTTTAGTTCACAACTGAATGTTTTTTTGAATCGTATTGGCAACACTGATAAATGTTTATGAGAAAAAAAATAGCTTTTCTGTTTGAAAACATCAAAGAGACAACTGGAAAAATTAGATACGATTTCTGAGAAAATAAATTTTTAATTTAAAAACATAGACATTTGAAATCAGTGGCGTAACAAGAGTGTTAAACTGATCCTCCACATACCACTGTTAATTGTAATTAGTTATCATGTGTAATAGTGTGTACGAAGCGGCACAATGCACATGTTAATTAAAATGTCATTAGGTACGTTAAAAGATATTATCTCGTTAAAAGACAGACCCTAATAACGTGTGCATATATACATATAAAGACACTTTTTTATCCCTTTCATCGTTTCTGGGAGCGTAATTGTAATTATAGTTGAAATGGATGGATAATACTTCACAATAAAACTGACGTAATTATCCTGCGGGAAAAGGATCCTTTTACTGCTATTCAGAAAAAAACAGAAAAAAGCTTTCTACCCAAAAAAAAATAATGCAAATCGACCACCGACTTTAATGAAAATAATAATAAACAAAAAAAAAACAAATTTAAATATTAATTTTTATACATTTTTTTTTTTAATTTCAATCCAACGAACAATCTATTATCATGTTTGTTGTGTTGGCAGAGTCATAATTAATAGCCTTCCAGATTACACTACTCGAAATATGAAATGGGTGATCACGCGATGGGATATTTCGCAGCTTGACGTCCAACACGATGCTGCCTCATCAACACAACAGGGAAGAAAATTATAAAAGTCGTCAATTTAATACATTGTCCATCTTCAAGTCACTTATCAATGAAAAAGAATTAATAACAATACAATACACGTATACGTGTAGATTACAGCAAAAATTCAGTTTGAATTATTGATGACATTAATGATATGGCAGCACGAGCCTTATTAGTCCGAATGTCTTAATGCAATCCGTTTAATTGCCTTTGAAATCCAGATTTATACATATTACAGTAAGTACTACGTGATTTGACTTGAAACTTTGATTAAAACAGTTAAATAAAAAAAAAGAAGAGAAGTAGATTGTATAAAAGCTGTAACTATTCACAGATTTCAATTAAATTGAAATGGTAATCCTATACAATACGGTCCTGTATCCTGGAATTAGTCCAGTCTCTATCTATCTGTCCTGTCCCTTGATTAATTGTGATCCTGGTCATAAATATCCCATGGACATTATTACAATTCCTTGACCATCAGTGGTGTGAATAGACCGCTGAACTAGTAGACCATCAACTGTAATTTATATCTTCACAAAGTGCTAGATCACCTAAATTCGAAATGATCGGAAAAAAGTTAATATAAAGCAATCGTTGCATATGGTCATGTTGAATAAATATAAAATGATCCAGTTATGTAAACTTTCCCCTAAAGAGACCAAAAGTTCAACATCTGGCAGACGATGACGACAATCTAATATGGTGAAATCGTTCAAGCTTCACTGGATTCAATCTTACTTTTTTTCTCATATTTTCAATGTGATGCAAATAAAATTTATTTTAATTTAGTTCATTTTTTTTTGTTCGTTTTAAAAATTTGCAACGATGTTCTTTATACTATTAGGTAGGTGTTGACGAGTCGCACATGTGCAATGACACGACATGTGTGTGGTCATGTTAATGGCGAGGAACCTTCTCGGAACCGCCAAGTCGCGGACACATTCATTATCTTGGTTTTATGCATGTTGGTGGAATTGGCCGGCCGCCACCGCAACGGAAGTGCGGCAACTTTGATCACCAAGGTCAAAAGATTGTGGCAATCAACAATTTATTGGAATTTTGATAGATTACAAGTTGGTATCGAATTTATGTGATAGAGCACGCAATAATGTAATTAACGATCAAAAAGCCATCAGAAATGTCTGCCAAATTTTATTTCAAATTAATGAGAGAAAAGAAAAATGCAACAACGAACGAACATGCGGGCGAAAAAACAAAAATATATAAAACCTGTTAGTGGTGTAGTTTTATAAATACTTTTGCATTGGTGTTGTGTGTGCAGCAGCAGCAGCAGCAGCTTTTGATATTTTACAACACAACAAAATATCGGCCCCTGTTATAAAGCTTCGTCTCGTTGAAGCGCATTAAAAAGACGAACGAAATAAAAATAATAAAAATATAAGCACGAAATATCGAGTAGAAATCGAATTTTTCAATAGCTACTACCACTATACATATACGTCACAGTCCGACCAAACTACTTGTATTGCCTCTCTCTCAGGTCATGGTTGTTGCAGCAAAGTTATATACAAATACACAGCCATAAAGTGTATGTAAAATGGCATTATTCTTCTTCAGAGAATCATAAAAAAACATAACTGCGCTCTCTTAAACCGTGCACAGAGACTATCTTTTCCTCATTATTCACACAACAATTTCCAAGCACATTGTAAACTTTTATATCAACTGAGAGGCACCTGTGTCTCGTACAAGATTTACTTCTTGCTTAAACTCGAAATCGTATACCTATACAGACACCATTCAGTATTATTTTTCAAGATGACTACAGGTCATGTATCAAATGATAACAGCCTGAAAATCACCGTCCAGACCCATTTATGAACCATCGGCCGCAATTTTCGCTCATAAAGAGCCCTCTTGTCCAGGCTTTACATTATCACAAGCTGCCGCACTACTGTGAATGGGAGTACGCGCTCCCCATTCAATACAGGACTATAAATCCAACCGTGCGTGTTGATGAGTTTTCGTTTACCCAATAAACAAGGTTTAATTAAAAAAAGAAACAATAATAATAATAATAATAAACAGATGATCTATCGATTCCATTCAATAATATTCAAAATAATAGGACATTACTTTGAAAATAAACTTGGAAGTCACACAGAATAACCATTTTACGATTATAAAATTTTTATTTTAAGGGTTGTAAGAGTGTCACATGAATTCACAGCAGTTGTATTTATCTGTTGTGCTTTCTTCAGTATAAATTGGCCCCCAGTGGAGACAGTCTGCATTTTCTCGTTTACTTTTTGGCAAGCAAACTTTTCCACGTTCGCTTTTAAATACATTTTCCTCCTACTGATAGAGAAAGTAAAAACTGCCTGTATATGTATAAATGTAAAGTATAACATAACAATAATAATACATAATCACTGATATTTCCCCCTCAAAACTGAATTCAAATAAATTCCTAATAACGCATGTAAGTTTCCGACCGAAAAAAAAATCTACCTGCAATTTAGACCGTTTCAACCATCACTAACAACTGTTGACGGTAATGATGATGACTGAAAAGTTAGGCACATTCGTTTCTCATTTAAAACGATGATTTTCATGATTCTTATCAGTGAAGGTTGCCACTGAATTATCAAAACTTTTGTTTATTTATCTATATATGGTGTGTATAGTATACAACATGCTATTCTTTTTTTATGATTATGACTTATTTGTTTATGGTTTATTTTTTCTCTTTTATGAGAATCGTTAATGTTATACAACTGTTGGTCACTGTGTAGTGGTCCCCCTGTATTTATTCACGTTAAAACATTCTATTTATTAGCCAATATAGAATAACGGCCATATTATCTTGAAAATCGTAACGCAAACCGTTCATATATAGAGATTGATAAAGTCGGTGTATTTATTTTACAAGTTAATATATACAGAGTTGGTGGTGGTGAATTGAATAATTTACTAAAATTTACTAAAACACAAAAAAATAGCTAAATTAATTCAAATTTAGTCGAAATAGAACAGAGTAAAATTTGTTCAATATTAGTCAAAAGTTGTTATCGATGCTTATAAAAATGTAAATGGATTTTTTGCTGAAATATCAACCGAGATCAATCTAGCAACACGTTTTCTATGATTTTAAGATTAAAGATAGAAAGAAAAATCATTAAATCACCTGATTTTCTAGTAGAAAATCAGAAAAAAGGCGTAGCTGGAAAAGAAATTTGACTAGCCGGAAACGGGCATTGGTTCTATTAAAAATTATAAATTCAAATTAGATCCAATATATTTTTTTAAATGTTTAATAAAAGGACTTTATGAACCATGTAATTACAGTTATATATAGTTGGTTAATAAATTACATAAATTTAAATTAATTGTAAGACATATTTCTCTCCATGTAAAACTAAGTAATAAACAATGAATTAATTAATGTTCCTTCCTTTCAATTCTCTATCATAATTATAAATGCACTCTATATAAACATATGAGGAGTATATATGTATGTAGATTGTTTGATTTTTAAAGGGGGGATATATCATATATACAGCTCGGCTCCTTTATCAACAGCCAAACAAACAAAAGCATGAACCATACTATACGGTATTAAATCTTTATAGTTGGCACATCCGTCGTGTTATATGTATGTACAATACAACTATACGGATAAAAGTTGGTATATAGTTTTTTTTCTCTGTTGTATTTTTTTTTTTTTTTGTATAATGGAGGAAAGCGCGTTCTGGTGGACACACTCATATTCAATTGCTCACGTTTCGTGCACGTTTCCCGTCGTTAATTTTTACAACAGCTCGAGCAATTACAGTGAAATGTTCTATGGTTATGTATATTGAAAATGATAAAACTGAAAGAAGGGTGAATACTTTGTATTATTGAATTTATCCCCCCAAAAACAAAAATACCGTAGGGGATGATTATATTTATTGTCAATTAAATAGATTTCTTCAAGTTGATAGATAGTTGATGGAACTTGTGATACATGAACCATATTATATACAAATGTAATATGAACTAGATAGCGTTGAAAGTAAACACTATATCAGTCGTCAATGTGTATTTGGTATATGGTCGAGTACACACACATATATGGAATTTAGGATATATATATATAGATAGATATGTGTAGAGGCACATTAGTAGGGGTTGAACCAAATACAACACCCTTTACCTATTGACGGAACAAAGCAAATACCACTGTGTAACAGAATACACACCGCATCTGGGCCTGCCAGCCAGCCCTACAGTGTTCAGATTTGCATACAAGAGCCCACTACTAACCTATCTAAATAGTTCTATAATTAAATGTAAATAGAAGATGAGATGGTCCATATGAATGATGGCAATCATAGTTGATGCTCTAAGCTATGCAGTAACATTCTGCCAAAAAAAATATATGCCTTCGATTAGTCTACAAGGAAACAAATTCGATCGACTTGACTTAAAGCCGTAAAAGTATTCCTGTAATCCATTTACTTACGTCTCCACTATACAAATTTTAGTTTTGTCTGTTGAAATGCAAATCGTGTTTATAACTTGGCTTATAAAATAAACTACATCATTAATTCAGTGTAGAGTCATATTGTGTTTTTACAGATGCCCTCCCGGGAGAACCATCGAAGAATATCATTGTTATATTGTCGAGTAGGAAGAAACTAGTCATTCATAGATATCAAAGCTGCTGATAAAGGTATCAGCTGTAAATAAGTGGGACAACTCTAGTAACGCTGCCACAGATTCACACAAATATCGATAAAAGTGTTGCTTGCTGATGACGTTCAATCACTAATACAACCACCATTATTCTTTATTTTTAGAGGCATTTTCATCTGTTTCTCTATTCTCTATTACAATTTTTATTCCATCTATCCATTACAACCTTGGTCTTCCACGTTTATACTTATAGATTCTCTCTATGATCTTCTCAGAGAGTTGTTTCGTATGCCATTTATTATTCTTTTAATGTCCAGACCTTTGAGCTATTTGTTGCTGTACTTTCGACTAGCAACTTAAACATTTTTACCTTTGTTTCATTTCTATTGTTCAGCCGATTTGTGATTGTCCATCCGCTCCCTATTTTGGTCGTCAGAATTTTTTCATCCTTTAATTGAATTCTCATCCCTTTATCCAGTGTTCCATAACTTGAATATAGTGTTCAGTCACAGGTTCAGATAATCTTCCCTGATCTTTGATTTGATCCTAGTTTTGTTTATAGGAACTCTTCAGCTCTCCTCCACCTTTTTAATTTGTCCCCCAAATCTTCCTCTTATTATGCTGTCGTACAATATACTCGTGGACGCAATCACGCTAGGAATTGGGCTACCATTTAGGCAAATATTGAAAATTGTACATAGTGCAACTTCTGGTGCGTATTTCAAAAGCTCCACACACCTCCAGGCTCAGATGCTTACTTGTCAATAGAGAGTACTTATATTATATTCGACGACTAGTCAAGTCAGATTGGATTGACTATACATACATTTTGTGAAATAAGGACAAAACATCGTTACGCGTGATCACAGTCTTAACCTAATTCTATTTGTTGAAAACCTCTGTACGGTCTCTTTCATCAGTTTGTGTATTAAAATCACTCGTATATACTAACACACGCTCTCTTTATGGATTATTTATTCGACCATATAGTTTGTTGTTGGTTTATCTTTACAATTTTGTTAAATAAAAATTTGGTCTACTAGATATACGTTTGTTATGCACGTGGCACTTTAGGGAATATATCACAGTTTATGATCGACATTTTCGATGTATTGAATAGACAGTTATTATTATTATTATTATTATTATAATAATGTTCTTGATCGAAATCATTAAAGAGATTAAACCTAAAATTATGAAATTTGATTAGAGCGAATGTTGTTTTTATTTTTCGTTTGATTAAACTAAATAAACAAAAATAAAACAGTTAGTTGCTCAATTAGAAAAATCTTGAAATTTAATCATATGGAAATAAATAAAATATAAACATTTAAAATTAAAATAAAACAAAAACAAAAAAAAAAAAAGTGTAGAGAAAAATAAATAAAGTATAACTATATGTATACAAACTAGATAGATATACTTATAGAGATAATTTGGTGTGTTTGTGTTTATGAATATAATTTCAAGATTAGGATCATTTTAAAATATAACGAGTGATCTAAATTAATTTTAATTTGAATAGATAACAAGTCAGCAACGTATGAATCTAATTTACATTTTAACCATATAAGATATTTATCATTATCGTCGACAATTATTACCTAATCTGGTGTTGGTTGATAAGCAAAACAAATTTGATGCACCCATTAAACTATTGAATTTCTATAATAAAAAATAAGATTTAATATAATTAAATTATTTGAAAATAACAAACAGTAGCAGAGAACCATTTATAAAATAGGTTGTTAATATGATAATGTTGCGGATCCTATTTAATAATTATGCGCCGTCACATTACTAACACCTGATTTTATCTTTAAAACAGTTTTAATTTAGAACTGGTATCTAGTAATACAATCCTGAATTAATTAATTAATTAATTGAATTTAGGACTACTAACTACCAATAAAACTATCTCGCCTCAAATCGATACAATTCTTTTACAAACAACAAAACTGTTGCATCCACAACAAATGACAACATTATTTTTACTACTTTTTCCTATTTTTATACAACAACAACAACCATTTGTATCTTGAACGTGACGAAACTACCATTCAACTTTTCAATAATTGCCATTTGTTTTCAGTAGTTGTGGTAGCGGTGGTGGTGATGGTGGTGGTTGGGAAAATTAATTTGATCGTTGGATGTAAATCTAAATCCTTGACCTTTGCACTTTCTAATGGCCAATGCACTCAAAACGAATAACAGGATCGTATTAGGAAAATTACAAAATTCACTAAATAATTAAGTAGAAACGTTATAATTTTTTTTTATTTTGTTAATATAATTAAACGAAAAACAGATCAAGATAACTGTGATTATACCAAATATAGAATAAGCATAGATGGTAATATGGTTTAAACTTTGTATTTGAATGTCTCATATAATTTATAGTGAATTAATGAAGTCCTTATAGGTTTTGTATGGGGAAAAAACAAACAAATCCGGCTCTGTTCTCTATTACTACATATAGGTACAAGACTGACTGGTTGGTAGGTGGTGGACAATATTGTTACAACAATAAACGTGTCAGATTTTTCTTTAATGAAACCACTTTTTCGTAATTTCATTTGCAACAATAAATTTGCATATAGACTTCAAACGTTTTATTAATCAATTTATTCGATTTTAATCAACAGGCGACGATGCATCACGTTGTGTTAATATCGAATATGTCACACCTTGTTATTGTTATTAGAGAATTCTAGCATCTTTATAAAGAACGGTATTCCCAATACAATTAACTTTCTTTCATGTATACGAGTTAAATCAAATTAAATAAAAAGATGCAAGAATAGAAATAATCTAAAAAAGAAACAACAATCGCCTTGACTTTTATTATATCGAATTGATTAAAAATACTTTTTCTTTTATAATAATAATAATAATAATAATAATATAAGATGCGATTCAATACAATCAAGGTTATTGTTAATTGAAATTAGAAAACAGATCAAATCCAGACCTATTTATGACTAATACGAAAAATCCCACTCGTCCCACCACCGAAAAAGTGTGATAAATTCGATAAAATAGCAAGTTGCTTCACTATTCGAAATGATCTATCCTCTTATGGGAAAAGTTGAGTTCGCAATCGGGCACTATCATCCAGCACACACTCTATAAATTCTTACTTTAGCTAAAAATAAAGCTGAAACAGTAATAAGTTATCGTTAGATGGAAGATGTGGGTAACAAATGTCGAGAACATTTTGACTAATTGTCATAATTTGATGAAAGTGTCATCGTAATTTTTAAATAGAAAAAAAAAACTAAACACCAGAGATTTGTAGCGGAGGTTTGATGCAAATAAATAGCTAACGTGTGTGCGTTTCACGACATTAAAATCAGCAAACAACGTCAGTTTAGAATGCGTGAATAAAAAATACAGAGCCATACATCCTGCGCGAACACGACAACGACCTAACGAAATTACTACAAACACATTCCCTGTTTGAATATTTTTACACAGAAGGTATTTTCATGTTAATCCATAGCTGTTGTTATTTAAATTGCACGATAATAAATCAAATGGATAGTAACAATAATCATCGTCAACGACAATTCAACCATTATCAACCAACCAACACACACTAACACACCAAACGAATTAGGAGAAAATTTAAATCTAGCATTATCATTATAGTCGCATCTTTGAACATTTCATTCAAGATAATTGCGGTTGATTTTTCCCAATTCGTATATCCCGGAACTATTCCAGTGAGCGTCAGAACTAATTCACGGAATTAAGTGTCTGGCGTGAACTATTTGCTATAGAGTTTGTGAAGAGTAAAGTGTAGGAGTCTGGCGTGACTTTAGTAACAACTTTGTAAATGACTTTTCGATAGTGGTCTGGCCTAATGTATACCGCAATTGGTATAAGAACACCAAGTTTGATGATGACTTCTTGTAACTATATTTCTGCACTATAATTTCACTAACGATGATAATAACATTAATCAATAATATAATTTCTATAAATAAATGTGAATAATTTATCATCAATAGAACATAAATGTAAAGGATCGCGTGGATGTCGACGATTTGTTTCTCAATAAATAAAAATGACGTATTATTATTGGTGGGATAAAGGAAATGACAACGTGCAGAACGGAATTGTTTGGGAACAGCACTCTAAAGTAATCTCGGATATTTCATTAATAATGCACAAATCAGTCGCTGTTTACTCACAAAACTCAAAAAAAAACAAACACAAGGATAATGAAATTCTAAGGTATTTCCGATTATTTCGACCGCACATCCTGCCAGTTCACCCGACTGGACTGGAGAACAATTATTATTAGTCAAAAATGTCGTCATATGAATTTGACATTTATCGATTAGTATTGTAGTTTGAGCCCTATTGCACTATTAAATTTCAAAACCGTTCACATATTGTTCTGTATACATTGAATTGTAATCGTTGATTCCCAAAATGACTTTGAACTGTCGAATAGTTATTACACACCCTATTCCGGAAGTCTGGTTCTGTTCAACTCTCTAGTGCTTGAGTAAGTACGTTTATACCCTCTCTCACTCTCATAGAGTAGTAGTTATTTAATGACGATGTTCAAACACAAAAGGCCTCCCAATCCCTTGACATAAATCAATCTACCATAGTTAACATTCGATTGATTGAATGGCTGGTTGGTTGGTTGGATGGGGTGGTGCTGTTGATGGTGAGAATGCAGATGCGTGAGAGCACACGAGCGTAAATTATAGGCTCACTAGGGAATGGAAACTTTCTAGAATCAGAATTCAGAAGGCAACTATAGTCTTGGCTAGCAATGTAACAAGTCGACAAGTTCCCCTAATTATGGAAATTGTAACCCATCTAGGGATTGGATCACTCTTCTACATGACTAGATTCTAGATTATGTGGTTGAAACGGGTCGACAGGAATCAAAACCATTATAATTTTTTTTTCTATAAAATTTTTAAACATGTTTTTGATTTAAACAAATTTTATATCAGTTTTTTTTTGATAAAAAAAAAACAACAAAAAGATAAAATTCTAATATTTGTACGAAATTTATTTCAAACATCAAAACAATAAATAACGTAAAACCAGGAGTCCTATTTCTAACGGTTGAAATGCTGCAGAGATGGAGGCACACATATCGCCCATGAAAACTTAAAAAAAAAAAACAACACCAACAGAGCAACAGAATACTCAAGCTAACATTAGATTTATTACGACACGTTTACGATATGTAAATTAATAACTAGATGATATTCGTCGTAAATTTCGTGAAGGTGATTCTAAGGTATTAATTAAAATTGAATAATGATTTAAACACTAATCGCCTATAACGAAACTCAAACTGGCCAGTTTAGAAATATAGAATACTCGATTGTTTTAAATTGTTATCACTACAACAATACATGCGAGTGTAGTTGTAAAATAAATTCAACTGTCTGTTAAAGCTTCTTTTGAAACATCAATTATTAACAATGATAACGACAATTCCTGAAAAGCTTCCACTTGTCGGCTAATTTCAGTATATACAATCTTTTGCATAGTTCTACGAAACTGATCGTATATCATAACCAGAATGGGAAGCTTTAACTCAATATAATGCCCCCTACACACATCTATCGGTATGCAGTGTTAGTGCTGATATGGTATTACATTTTTATTTTTATGTCGAAACAACAATAAAAATGCCTTTACTACTAACCATATAAGACTTGAAATAAAAGGCTTTATTTTATATATATAGGTATGTATATAGTTGCATATTTTGCCCATGACTCCCAGAAATATTCAATGCACGTGTTCAATCCCGAATAGTCTTTCTTTTTGTTGGTTGTGACACTTTTGTACACGTGCATTTACAAAACAGACAATCATATTCGAACTTATTTAGAAAAATGTCGATAAATTAACTACTGTGAATCAGAATAGTTTCCACTGTGTCATACGATTTGTATATTCTTCCTTATTCTATTGCGTTGTATGTACATGTTGATGAGCAATCACTAAACAATCTAACCCTGGGCCTATATAGATTTGTATAAACGAAATAATTTCTATCTTTAAATCTAAACGGAATCGTTACAATCCAACAAATGAAACTACAAACATAGAGTAGAATTTTGTTAAATTACCAACAACGCCGCTTTAAACACTGCTAATCTATTTTTTTTTTGTTTTCTAAAGCTGATTGCTTTTAAATTGACTTCTTTTGCTCGATTTGCTGCCATAATTGGAACATGTTCAGTGATTTTTAAACAACTCATAATCTTAGCATTATCAACTAGTAACGAAACCAGTTAGGTAATTTCACATATCGATGTTTCATGCTTTGTACTCACCAGAATCACTTTTATATACAATAGTTGAACAAATACACTAAAATTTATACTTCGTCTTCTCAAACTAGGCTAGCTTAATTTTGAAATAGTAGAGCAACAATGTGGCATTTATCAATGAATATCAAATGAGCAACAAAATTGCTGAATTTCTATTTCATAGACTGATCAACTGCAAAAACACACACAGGTGAGTATCTCAAGTTAATTTTACCATTGGCTTTATCTCCATAATCTACGATTAACCCTAAAGTGTTATATCAAAATTACTGAAAAACGTCTCTACCTGTCTATAATGACCTTTTGCAGGTAAAGCTACAGGTGGTCACTGAACATAAATTTCACTGTATTATCGTTTCTTTTTTTTTCCAAGTGTATGTGTGTGTGCTACACAAGAATTTCATTTAGTACACACAAACTTTGTCGATATGTTTTTAGGGTTGGGAGAAAAAAATCACATCTCACGGCTATATTACTGGTAGGTATTTTTTTTTTTTGCTTCTACTCGGATTGTTATCTACGATGTCAAGATCCAATTAAACGAAATCATTCCAATGGAAAATGTCAGGACAATGGAACACGACAGGAGGTAGCTTCTAGCTTACAATAAAAGAAATTTCTAATAATACGACACACAAAACGAAACAATAAAAAGATTAACTAAATCTAAAAATAAAAAAAAAAAGGACAGTTTTATTATTTCAACTGTTTAGTTGTGAAATTGCTATTTAATATTAAGAATGAGTAGGGTGATTATTAGTGTAATGAAAACCCATTAGAAACAGAAGCTTCTAAGTTGATGTGATTAAGAACGTTGCTAGGAAATACGCAGACATAGACCGTTGATGATAATTTCCAAAAGAACAATTACATCTACCACTTGTTATCGTTTTTATTAAGTTATCTCATTGTTAGTCCTATTACAAGTCTATTAAAACTTTTTCGATGTCAATTAAACTTCCACCATAGCAAATCATTGAATAGCCTCTAGCTATGACAACATATAGTTATAGTTGTTATAATGCAATCTACACACAGTATTTGTTTTTCGATCAAAAACCTAATTTTTTTCTCGTAAAAAATACAACGAACGAATGCAAAAGTTTTATTTTGATGCAACCAGGAAACGAACGTCCCTAGTTTTTCGATTCAATTACCCCATTTTAGATTTAATCAAGTCGGGCACAAAGAAATTTAATAACGACGGCAACGCGACCCATTATCGTTCTGATTAATAGCCTCAACATCATCCACTAATAAAGTGTCAACCTGGAAATTTTATTTGGAAAATTAGTTTTCGTGCAACAACACTGTATACATATACGTATATACAGCAAACCGTTGACGTATAGTTTATTATTGTTGTCAGGAGGTGGGTGTGTTCTTTTTTTGCTCCAGAATTTTGATATGTCCATATAGAAAATCTATAGATTATCATAAAATAGGGGACAATAGATGAATAATGGGACATGCACATGCAACAACGGGCCCCAATTTCTATCTTATATATAATTTAAAATGTTTAGCTATGTCTTTTGAAACAAACGGTAATAATACAAATAAGAGAAAGAAAATAAAATGATGTTATTTTTGAACTACTACCACCACTATTACTATACTATGAATGTTACTACTACGATATCAAATAAAATAAAGTGACAAACATGAACAGAAAGTCAAATACAAACCACATAAATATATCCACCAACAGAGTGAAACTTTCCGATGCGTGGTGTTGTTATTATTATCTTCAAGATCATTGGCTGGTTGTATTTTTGTACAATTTTTTTTTCAAAAAAAATAAATAAAATAAAATAAAGAATTGTATAGAGAGCAAATAATCAACAAACAAGAGGAGAGGGTTAAAATTGTTGTTTTTTTATTAAAATTTTTTGAAAAAGCTATCGAAGATTTACAGCTGTATAAGTGTTATCAGTTATGGTTTGTTTATGTTATTTGAAATTTTTGATTGATTTAATCATAGAGTACAGTGTTGACAACATCTGCACGATATCATCTATAAAGATGTCTTTATATAAAAATGTTGATACAGCTTTCAAAGCTATTGATAAACACTGGCAAGTGTTTAATAAACAACATGTTTGAAAGTAACGAAAAAATATCGTTCATACAGAAAAAATACATTTATTTTCGTTAACATTAAGATTAATGCAAATATTCAGAAAAAAAAATAATGTTTGTTTACTGAAGTTTTTTCAAATATGAAAAAAAAATAACAAAATTAAAGGTGTGTCGGATTTGAGTGACGTGAACAATTTTTCTACGTGTTCTCTCTCTTTTAATTGTGATTTTCTAGATTGTTCATGACTTCTAGCTGATTCCATTCATAGCTTTTGAATATTAGTTGTTTTTTTGTAAGAAAAGCGAGAAGGTGCAGAATTGCATCTAACAACTGACTCCCACTAAACACATTATATGTATATACCTCTGTGTTTAAAAGTTGAGTGATGATGATGATGAGTGGCCGTAGGATAGACAACAGAGAATCAAAGGTGGATGTACGAAGATTATCCCGGAAGCCTCCAAGACAAGCAATTGCAATTTTCTCTCAACATTTCCCATTTGTGTCTAGGTATCTCTATCATTTCAGATTTATCAAATATTTTGATTCGATTTTCATCTATATAGGTAGGTAGGTATGTATAACGTAGAGAAAAATAACGGAAATTGTACGATTCTACATAAAATAAATATCAATTTAAAGGAATAAAGGTTTCACTGTTTTAATAGATTAAAGGTAATCCTGGGAATGTGCACATCCTGCAACAATCGCATCACTTTCCATAGACTTTTCAGTTCATCGTTCCAAATTTACGTAAATCTAATTTTATACAACATTGAAAATCGCAAAATATAAATATTTACGTTTCATAAATAATGAAAAAGTTCACTCTAAGCCAATGAAAATATTTAAAAAAATTAAATGCGAATTTAAAATTTTAACATCCAACTATAAAGTAGATTCAATTAAAACAAGACTTTCATACAACCTGTACCGTCGAAGAAGTGGAAGAGAATAAATTATAACTTAGAAACTATCAATCGTACACTCCGTTAATTCAGACTGGTTGACTTGACTTTATGCAAGCGATAATATAATGGAAACGAAGCTTTTAACTTTAAGAATTACTCAAAAACTGAATATCGACAGTTTTATAGTTTATTACAGACATTATTATAAATAAATTGACTTTCTATTGTTGACAAAATATTTACAATTCCGGATAACACGCACTGAATTTTGGGGACTTATTTACTTAATGGAAGGGCATAATTTCCCCTGAAATGCTTTATATTAAATATGCATTAGAATATTCAATTTAGGGCTGTCAATGTTCAACAAAAGATATCTTGAAGAAGAAGAAAAAATCATTAATCAAATAATAATCGCACAATTTTATTGAAGAAATAACTTTATTTCCAGTTATTCTACGGAAATCGAAGAGTTATTCAAAGCGCATACATATGCATAAATTTTAATGAAATTGTTTGACTTTTCTGATTGTAACAAAGTGAAGTTAATAAATTATGGGACAATCTTTCATTTTTTTTATTTTTCTCCTAAATTTCTTTCTCTTTTTTAATCCATTTTTAAATAATAAATCCGACTTATTTATGAGGCAATAAACTTAATTTTAAAAGTTTACAAATCAAGCGCTTCTCTTTGTGGTAGAATCAACGAAATAAAATCGAATCCGTCTTGGTCATTTCGAAATAATAAAATTGATTAAAATTAGGGATGAAATTGTTATTTTAAACCATCCTACTATACTCAGATAGTTGTATACAACTCAATTTAAATTAAGAAACACTTTTGGATTAGAGGTTATAGGAATAATTTATAATCCCTGTCTACTTCTATTTCACTCTATTTTCTATTGATGAACCACTTATATATAAATTATCGAATAGTTAGGAAGAGAGCTAGCAGGTCTAAGGTGTTGTTTATTTATTCATCGACATGTTCCGTTTATCGTTAATTAGTTTTGCGGTTGGACGATAAAAGCAACCGCCAACAACAAACAACAACAAGCCGTTTCGTATTTTATACAACTACCAACAACAACAACAACAACAACAACAAGAAGAAAGCCAAAAAGTAGTGAATGTTACCCGTTGCAATCATCATAAAAGTCTCAATTTAAAAATAATGATAACGCCCTCGCACATAACAGTCATCTTCATTTCGAAATATATAAACCAGTCAGAAAATTGAAGAGGTTTACAATCCATATATATATATATATATGATTGATTCCACATAAAACATTAAACGACGAAATTTTGTTATCTCGCATGAACGCATATGTATATAGTGATTTGCTATCATAAAAATGTTGAAATTGGCTTTTAAAATTTAACAAAACTCTCGGTCCATATCGTTTCGACAATAAAATTTTATAATAACCATACATATATATGTCTATTCATATATGTATAAAAATAAATAAATCTCGTACCGGTTAAAGGCCTGTTGTTATGATGATGATGAGGCCAGTGACGGCGGCCAACAACAATCACCACAACAAGATATGTTATCAGAAGAAATTTGTCAATATTATTAAACAGTAAAATTAATGTCAATATACCTTTATTGATGCGCCACAGTCTTGCCCCAGTAATTTCCATAGTTCAATAAATGTATCGTTAAGAAAACTATATAATTATCTACTTTATCTTTAATTATCATAAGATGAATAATTAATATGGCAATTAATTATTTTTGACATTGTTGAGAAATATTGAATAAAATAAAAATAGTCTGCCGCCTCTGTTCCTCTATCACATCTTTCAACTTTCAACAAAATTAATTCTAGTTGTTTGAAATACGGCCCCTTAAACATTATTATTTATTTATTTATTTATTTACTTATTTATTTTCATTTTTACAACCCAACAACAGGTTTTTCTATAGATTGAAGGCAACATTTTCTTAGAATTTGTTCCTTAATTCCAATAATCTGTGTATAACCATAAAATCCCAGCACCTGTTTAACAAAAAAAAAAAAAAATGGGTACCCATCAAAAATCAGGTCCGCCTCTTTGATACCCTTGCTACCTGGGATAAATCTTTTGCCAATATTCCAAGCGTCATCATCACCACTACCTCCACCACCACCACTACCACCATCATCATTATCATCAACAACAGCCAATGTATAATAACAACCCAACAAATAGGCTCTTCCATCTTTTCTCCGTATAATTTCACGATTTAAAGAGAAAGAAAAAAAAACCAGAAAGGAACTGTCCAGAGCTTTACAACCAAATCCATCATCAATTTAGACAATTTTTTACAGTTGGTCTATTCAAGTTTTTACAAAATTTCAATAGAATTACAATGAATATTTCGGTTGAATGATTCTAACAACAATGAACAAAATAAATACTTGTAGATACGCACTGTGGGTCTTTTCTATATAACCAATACAAATAATTGATGATAAATAACACAAATTCATTATGAAGAATTATTTGGTTGACAACAAATTTCGACAGGTACAATTTTAAGAAGGGTGTTGTCTGGTCCCATCTATTCTGTAAATGGTGTTTAGATCTCATAGGGTGTTTGTATTTTTATTTTTTTGAGAATATCGTATTTGAGGTATATAGTTTTATTATTAAAAATAACTTTCTGTATATATGCTTGTTGAATAATAGAGTTAAATTTCAAGAAAATGTACATTGGCTGCTATGAAATGTAGCGACGAGAGATTTAGCCTGCGACCCGTAAGCTAGCTAGTTAAAAACCTGATGAAATATTTAACCAGTTAAGCGACTACTTTGTAGCAAAAGATAGGAGAGTTGAGTTTACGAGATTTTTATGAAGAGCTCTTTTTCTTTCTGTTGTTGTTTTGTCTAGAGTATATACACTTCAATTTTTGATAAGTATATAGAAGAGGAAACTTTATAAAAGATACCAAAGATATCGCCACTATTAAAATTAAATTCTGGAATCGGCTTTCTTAAAAATCTACTCTCTTATACTGTATACGTATACTATAAAGTATATGAGTTTGCAGAGCACATTCTTTATCGACATAAAAGTTGCCTTTATGGTGTCCCGAAATCGTGCCTAGTTTATATAAAAAGATTAGGCACAACTGGCCATAGTTATTGTAATTTCAGTGATTTGTTTTTTTCCAGGGGTGTAGTTTTACGTTGCAATTTTATGACGGTCGCTTAATAAGTCCAGAGATGGTTTTTGGTTCGGTTTTATAGCTGACGAGAAAGTGAATAGATTTGAGTTTTATTGACATAAACGACAATCGAGAAACTCGTTTAGTTTAAGAGGAAAACAACAACTTTTCGTTTTTTATTATTATTATTATTTTTCGTATTATGCAATATCCGAATAATCACGAATCATATCCTAGAAATCACACAATCTCTAATAATAATCCACTCTTGCTAATACCACAATGTGGAAAGTATAATTATAATGTTTTCTTAATTCAATACCAATCAGATAGTATCTTAATAACAAATTTTGGCTCATTTATCATACGGTTAATGGGAGAGTAATAGCACAACATCTATCATATAATTAGCTGCAATTTGAATTACACGGTTTTTGGCCGCACCTGCGAAGATCAAGGTGTGTTCCCATCCATCTACTGTCTCTTCGTAAATGTAACAGCGGCAAAGTGTAACGATAATATACGAAAACTACAGGAAATGTATAAATTCACCGGAAATTGACACTTGAAATACACACGCTTTCACACACAAAAATAAAATAGACAAAAACAACAACAGAAAAATAATAAGAATTTATGAAAAAATAAAGAAACAACACAACGGTGAAGGGAAAAGGCGAGCCTTCTGATGTAAAATATTAAAATGGTGAAGACAGCCAGCGCCCTTCCTCTTTGCGTGTACGTTTCACGTCAAATTTCATATCGAAACATAATGAATAATAAAGCTGGAGGGCAGCAGCGAGGTCAGCAAGAAACGCTCTTTGATACTGTAAACGGTTATGGTGAGGATTGCGTAATGGCAACGCCTACACTCACCCTTTTGAATTATTCTGGCAATTCAGATTTGAGAATAGATGCAATAAAACTTTTATATTGTATATACGTATGTGTACACACTATACATATACTTTCTATTTATTTTATTTTATTTTTATTTTGAAATTTTAAAATGAAATCGAAGGATTTCTGGTCACTATTTTCGTTTTGTTTCAGAAAATTCCTCCTCAATTCCCATAAGAGAATAAGAAAATTGATTTCAACAAAACCTTGAATCGAAATCCAGGTACCCTATGGACTCGATCTGCATACAATCACTACATAAGTCAAAACAAGTCTGTATCTGTGTTATTGATGGTGCGTCTATTATAAAAAACTTGGATTTAGAATAGTCTCAACGTTGACTAATGGCGGTGAGATTTGTAGGGATTGAGTGGTTGGACGAGGTTGGTTTTATAACCATCCAGGAGAGATCGGCAGCAGCATGGTGGTCTTTTAACAGGCGAAGGTCGCCTGTAAACCTATAACTTTTACATCGAACCCATTACGCTGATTTCGAATGTTTTATAGTCAATAAACGATACACCCTAATGCTATTAACAACTAAAAGTGAATAATCTTGAAAGAACTCTCAACTACTTGTTTATTGTACATTACGCAATTAATATAATTATAAAGAGAATACTAGAATCAAAACAGCTGGTTTGTGTCGGTAGTCTACTATATCGTGTCGGTCAGTTGGTTAGAATACTCAAGGTCGATCCATCCATGGTGGAGGAGAGTCTTCCATCAGGTTTTCAGGTATAGTGAACCGGCTCCTTGGGCTCAGATCTCAAAAACTTGATCCTCTACCACCTCACCAACAGACCAAAAGAAAAAAAAAACGCATAGACACGCCTAAATTAGATGTTGGACGATTGATTAGCCTAAGGCAATTACAACGAAACTAAAACCACTCCACAAGGGTCCTTTACCCTTGAATTGTTTCTTGGCAATTTTATAGTTGCCGTTCACTTTGAGGGCGGCGACACGGATCGAAATTTCACCTTCATCTAATATATAGTTCTATAATAATAACAATTATAATAAAAACAAGCAATATTATAATCGCTTTTCTTTTATATACCTTGTTGTATAGTTGAGTGCCATGAAAATATGAACAAGTTCAAGACACTTTGAATTATATTGTATTTACATCACACAATTTTGCAAATACACACCACATATTGAAAACTTTGCATATGGTTAGAGAGAAATTTAATATTGTTGTGCCAGGTCAGGATTATGCGCCATCCCGACGACAACGACTCTAAAGCAATCAAAAAGGTCGTGAATCATGGGGTGCAACGTCCTGATCGACCTTGGTGCAATGGTAAATGCACTCTCTGTTATTATTCATTTTCGCTAGGCATATACACGTATTGTACTTTACAAACCAACAATATATACCAACCAATACCCACAATAATGACTTATTCCATTTAAAAAGATTACGGCTACCATGCCACATTAAAAATTCATGAATTAGTAACAAGTTTTTGTATTATAAATGTTTATAAGATGGAATAAGACGGGTTTTAATGGTCACATAAATGGGACCAAATAAATTGCCACAACAACATACACACGCAGTAAAACCATTAGGGATCGAATTTCAAGTCCCATACGTCGATCTAATACCATCTGACCATATGCCCTGATGTGATGTTTACAAAAAGGCCAACGACTTTCTCAAACGTGCGTCCAACACTTTCCACAAGTTATTATCTGTGATAGCCTTGAAACTTGTAATTACCTCTCTATCAACTAACTATACGCATTAGGACCTTTAACTAAATTCAAACAAAACCCAAATGTGGATTTTGAAATAAACTAAAAAAAAAGAGGGTCCAACGTACCCACAGACATACAAACTAACTTGTGTATAGACATGTATTGTGGGTTGGATACAGGTGACCGTCTGAGACTCAGAGGACAAATTATCATTTAAATGTTACAAAAACACGATGGATCGTCGTCAGTTCAAGTGGCCAACAGACATATAGAGAGGATAGAAGCTAGTGAATTTTCAAAGACTTTCTTTTATACTGTTCTGAAACGAAATATCATCTTGCAACGTGAGAGTATATCCTCAACGGGATCTCTCATTCATCTACTTTTGTGAAAAATAATCTTTTACTGTATGCATACAGTAGCAGCGAGAGAGAACTTTTGTCGCTTTTTTCCACCCCAAACAGAAGCAACATTTATTATACGATGTTGATGTATTATTTACTCACGAAAAAAAAAACAACACTCAATAAAATCACGAATATCGTCATCTTCTTTGAATTTTGCACATATCGAACATGTGATCGAGGAAATGGTCAACCACTAGAAATTGCTTTTATCAATTTTATGGGAAATAAGGCGGCACACAATAGCATCAAGGCGAATTTTATTTAAATATACAAAAAGAAAACCAATTTTAATATTGCGGTTGTAAACTAATAAACAATAATATAAAAGGCGTTATGAGTACAATTTAATTCAACGATACGCACAATGTTAACATTTATATATCAGAATTTCCGCTGTCGGCCTCTTTCATCTACCACAATCATTACTTCCTTCATAGATATAGGTACCTAAAATACACTTATGTGAAAAATTTTTTACCAACATTTCGGCGCAAAAACAATTGCGTATTTGCAATTAAATCAATTTTAATAGGATTTTCGTATTGTTCTTGTTGTTGTTGTTGTTGTTAGATAGAATCTTTCTATGGGTGTTCCTAGTATTTGTGTACAAGTCGTATAATATCGAGATTTGCATTGTTAATTAATGATGGAACGAGTTCGCATCTTGAATGTTGTGCAAGCTAGTTGCGACAGGTCGGCAATTTTAAATTTATTATTGTCCGTGATGGTGCTAATTAATGTTGCCATTGACATTTAGAAATACGCATACAATATGAAATATAGGCGCGTCTCACGGCAATTACCCGCCTGTAAACAACTATAAAAATCTAGTTCTCGCCATCTAAACGCAATGGTAATGGGTTTACATATAAATAATACGTATGTACTGCCTTTACTACCCCTGCTGTTAAGTTTGCATTTATTATCGATAATATTAAAAACATAGTACTTTTATTAGGCTAATTACCCAAGTAGAAAGTTGTTTATTGTTGTAATTTTCTGATTCATTTGGGATTTTGAATTTTATAAACGTGCCATAAGAATAGAGTTATCGTTCCGTACAAGATGTGTGTATTTGTTGGACGTGTTACTTTATATTTAATGTAACGTTATTCGCTTATATACAACGACCGCCATTAATCTCACATTAAATTTAAATACAATCGTAAAAATCCATTTCTCATTTCCTAGCAGAACGATCGGTTGTCCCTGTCCAAAGAGAAAAAACGACCCGAACCGACGTTGAAATACAACGTGCGTCCGGCCTTATCGGACCATCTTGAGTTGTTTTAAATAGACCGCAGTTTTGCATCCCGGCATGAGCCCAACTGGCATACATTATACCAGTGTTTCTCAAAGTGTATGTTGTGAAATCTTAAAAAGTGAATCGAGTCTGAACTTTTTCCTTGGAAAATTCTGCCGTAAAGGTAAAAAGTTTGAGAAACACTGCATTATACAAATGTATAGTAATAGTCTGTATATGTGAGAGAGTTTTATCCTTCCTCTCTTCGTACACAATCTCGATACCAATCGGGCTGGTTCTTTTATAGATTTTTTTTTCTTCAATTTCATATTCCCTTCTTCTTCTTCATCATCATCATCTTCAAGTCCTTCTGTTTCTTCTTGTTGATTTTGTTGTTTTTGATACCGATTGGTGGGCCCCGTCAGCATTCATGAACGCCAACTGCGAGCCGTGTTTTTGCTTGTTGTACAAGTTTTTCTATCGATCTGTCACGAGCACGTTTGCAAGTTTATTACCGGCAGATTTCGATTTTTTCACGCCTGCCGACAGACAGATACCACAATTATCAAACAATCGCGTCATAAGAAGATGCAATTGAAACTGTTGTATACATAATAAATGTAAACAGTAAAAAGACAAACAATCAACGAGAGAAACACAAACTAAACGTACTTATATATACTTTTCTATTTTATTGTCTTTCACTAACATTAAATAGCTGAATTTCCTTTATCCTACATAATCTGCACGTTCGTTGGAAACGGTTTTTCTACTTCTAACGAGACCAACTTTGTAATACGCCATGGAGCCACATATTACTCGATAATTCTGAGAGTTGGTCGTTTTTAAGTCGCGTCTTGCTGACTTTCATTATCAATACTTCACTGTTACACAGACGTGCACCGTTTTAATAGTTTCTATTACGAAATGAGACAACAGGAAATTTTTATTGCCGCACCCTTTCTAGTAGTAATACTATAGTGGACTGGTTTTACGGTAGCAATTAAACTTACAAACTCGCCTCCGTTCTACTATCATCATCGATTCAAGAGGGATGATGGAGGTTTTTTCTTTCTGTAACAATTGTTAATCGTGTGCAATGTTCGCGAAAAAAAATGTGACGAATAAAAAATAGAGTCATCGTTCGGCGAACTTGGACGCATTTCCGGCGCTCTATAAATAGGTGTATACACCCGTTTGCAATTTCAGTCAGTAAACACATCGTCGCAAAGTTCAAACACTTTTCACATACTCTCCCTCTTACTATCTCTCTTCTACTTTATATTTGTATCAACTATGAAAATTCTCGCGATGTTGGTAGTAGGTATAATAGCAATATAGTGGTGGATTTGTACGTTTGCCAGGAGGCAACAAAATCATTGCACCCGCTTCGGTGCATATTAAAAATATGTCGGTTGTAGGCGACATCAAAGATTCGTATACACACTGTAGGTCTGTTTTTAATATTTTGGTGAATTGTTGTTTTTTCGAAAATGAATTCTTGGGATTTTCATTTTCATGGTCAGTCAAATGAAAAAAGAGACACAGACAAATACAATTTCATATACATTGTAGTACAACGACTTTTTCTTTGGAGGTTATTTTATTTATTTATGGAATTATGACCACTTTCTTTAACTTAATGGATTTCATAATCATTCAAAATGATATCGATAATTCAAGTTGAATAACCGTTACTGGTTGTTCGATGTTTTAACGCCGTTCCGGATAAAAACATCCCAGAATTACTCAACCGATGGTGCGTTTTTGGATTAATGATCGTCGGCCCGACCGTAAAACCTACAAGTTAACTTTAGTCTTTTTCCATTTCACATTGAACGCACATTTATGGATTTACCTGTTCCGAGATTAAGTTATTTTGCTTATAGATACATAACAGGAGACGAATCATTCTATAAAAGGTTGAAATTAATTGAAATATGTGTAATTGTTTGAAATTCGTCGTAGAAGTAATTGTTTTCAATGATTTGTATGTGTTGGAGATAAAACTAAAGTTGCAATTAATCGTGGTAACCGTACTCCTGTTGCATGTCAGCGACCAGAAAACAAGATAAAGACAGAGACGGAGATGAGAGGAAAAAAAATAAGACAATCGAATGGACCAGTGTGCCGTAATTTACAAACAGATTTCGTCCATAAATAACCAAGTACGGGCGCTTTATATAACGGTCCCCTGAACAGATATGAAAATAATAACATACATACACCTAACAATATTTCGTTCAATTTTATCAACACACTGATCATCTTCCTGTTTACAACTTTATTAGTTACAGCAATAAATCCTATCATCTTGTAAAATGTGTGTATATTGTTGTTGTTTTTATTTTTTCTCTTGTAGAGAGATCATCATAGTGTGGTGGGCTACTGTCACGGATCGAACCGGTCCTGGCCTGGATTAGAGACAACTTGGCGACGTAAAGGCTGGCCTGCACCTGCATCTTAACCATCAACCGTTAGTTTATGCTGTTGGCCAGCTACTGGTTAGATATACACGTGCACTTGGATGGCAATTATTTATATACATTGCTATGGACTGACTTAATTGGACTCCTCCAAGAAATTTATTTTTCTTCATTTATTTATTGTCATTATTTTTTTTATTATTATTATTATTTTATTTTCATTTTGATGAGATTGTATGTATAGTTGTATACAACATTATTTTGATGCTGTAAACGGCGTCCTTCTGTGCAACTGCTTGGCAATTATTCGGATAGTGCACAGAGTTGGTGATCTTGTGATGGACTTTTTTACAATTGTACAAACTATGTTGACAACCTTGCTAACAACACTAATTACTTATAGAAATCAATTAAATTAATTGTTAAATATTTGCTAGTCTCAAAGCGACAATTAATGAACTGTTTTTTTTTTTTTTTTGTATTTTTATCAAACGGGAAAACATACCGACAACGTTCATGTTAAACAATTAATCAAAAATTCCAGGATTTCCTTAATAATGGCATTTGAAAAATTAGCTGTATATTGGCTTGCTTACTAATGAGATATCAATGAAAAAATATTAGAAATTAGAAAGATATTTTCTAATGGATATATAATTGAGGCAAAAAGAGATATCATAAAGTGCCAGTTGTTTCCAACTGTTTCAAATCCTGTTTATTTTTAACACATTTTCACAGTAAAAAGGTCCAATTTTTTACAAATTTCAAGCCAAAATCCCGTTTTCACACCTCAGATGATGTGTCTTTTAAAATTATTATGTTCAAACGTTATGGTGCATTGTACATAATAGTTTTAGCTAATCACCAAGACTTTGAGCATTTAGTTTTGAGAAAAAGCACTCCCATTAACCGGATGCATTAGAACATGTCGTCCATATGACTGCTGAGTATTCTAAAGCGGTCTTATTAAATCCAGCAACACTAGCATAGAAGAGGAGAGGTATACTGTGAAACTGGATGTGTTTTATGTTTATTAAAGCCTCGACTTGGAGCGGAAACTCTATTAAAATTTAACGGTTTTAGGTCGTATTCGCGAGTCGGATGGTGACGGTAGGGGCGGCAGCAGTAGCAGCAGCATGCCGACACTGACGACTAAAACATCAAGTTCCCAAAGGAGAATAGTGCACATATACACACTACTTCCTTTATTTTCTTCGCTCAACTCTCTAGAACTCATTCGAATTGTATTCTTGAACTTAATTGTTCCAAATTTCAACTAGAAATTTGTGCATTGGTTGTTGTATTTTGTGTAGGTTTCTTCTTCGACTTGTCCTGTTTTAGATAATTGTGTACAATTAGCTGAATTACTGTTCCATGTACAGTCAATTTCGTACACATCTAGTGTTTAATTACTGTCAAAAGTTTAAAGGAGGTATGAGTATGAATAGCAATACAGCAACATCACTGTCATTGTTGTTGTTGTCGTTGCTGTTGTTGTTGTTGTTGTTGTTGTTGTCATTGTCATTGTTGTCAACAATTGCATTTGCATGCGCCACATCTCGCAGACGCTTTATTAATCTTCTAATGAGACTGAATTGAATTAAATATAAGGAAAGGAGATGACATTTCTCTTACAAGGTACAATATACTAGCAGCATATCATGATAAAATATAAGAGATGACAAAAACTTGAAAAATTAGACTGTTTATTTCAGGAGACGTAGCTTTTTCATTTTCTGGTTATAGGGTTCCAAGTGATGGCACTGACAAATGTATAACATCTGCAATTTCGATGACAATCTAAAAACTGCACCAATGCATCAAACAAAAAAAAAAAACAATTTAAATATTTTTTTATCAATTTAAAAGGTTTTTGCTAAAATAGAGTTGTGTTGGAGTGATATAATTGAGATCCTTTCAAAAAATTGACAACAATTGTAAGTATAAAGAATGCTTCAAAATTGACAGTCACGAATTGGAAAAAATTGATAATTTCTCGAACCATTTTTGTAGTCCAGCTGTGTAGGAAATGACCTGTTGGAATAAGATCCGGTCGAAAACCTTTAAGCAATTTGATATTTTCAACATCTGCTAAATACAAAAAACCGACCAGAAATTTTGTTTGAAAATTTTCAAACAATAGTATATTTCGTACAAAAGAATCGAATTGTAAATTATTGTTATTATTAACATCTCTTCAAATTTTACAAATGGAACACAAGATATATACCCATATTATAAAACACTGGGAGGCAAAAACAACATAAATGGGAAAAAAGACAACCTTTATTTTGAAGGTTGAAGAAAAATTGAAGAATCAATTTTGATATTCTGCACCGATGCGTTGTATGATAGTAGTTGTAGTTTATCGGTGACCACAACGACCTTAATTAAATGCTATTTACATTCATTCGATGTATTGTTTATTGTCGTTTAACAAAAAAAATAATCAATCAACAACTAATTCTAACATAATGCCGTTATTTGTAAATTTATAGAAAAACAACTGTGTTATCAAATTTAAATCAAAAACCATTGTTTATTGTTCATCGGCTCTTCCCTTTACGTGTTTACAATTTGTTTTTTTCTCAAATATTCATCAAATATTTATTAGAAATTAACCTGTTCGTACAGGAAAAAAACGAAACATAATAGACTTTCAAGATTATTGCGGAAATTTATTGTGAAAACACGTTTTTTTTTTCTATCAACACACATTTATGTGGATAGCTGTAAAGCAACCATCGAAATTTTGGCCCTAAACAAACAAACGGGAATATAGTGACAGGTTGTTTTAATATTGAACGTTCATATAAACAAATCCCCAAGTCCCTATGTGTTCTCCAGCAGTCTAGCTAATTACAAACAGAAAAACAGTTGATTTGGGAAAAAAACCTACAAACATCTATTCACATGTTTGTCGTCGTCGTCGTCGTCCTATTCGTTTCGCTCTCTCACAATCCTGGTTATTTAGTTAAAAGAAGAGTCAAGTTAGGATAAATAACATCCCTCGACCTTGAGGCTTTGCCAACACATATTTTCAATTATCTTATTTGCTCTACCGCTTCTGTCAGATTAAAGAACACTTCACATGTTGCAGTCAAGACGTCAAGGCTATAAATTGGTAATGTCTCTCCTCTACATAACAAATATATAGTTGAAAATTATTTCAAAGCGAACATGCAATTAAAATGACAATATCATTATTTATCATTATTACAATAAAACAATAAAAGTTTTAATTAACAAGTGGAGAAGATAAAAAATATTGTTTAGGTCAGGATGCATGATACTTTGATAATCTTTTTAAGATTTTTGTTCATTATAAAACGATAACGATAAAATGCTACGAGTAATTTTGTTGTTAAAAAAAAAAAAAAACAAATAAAATACGCAGTTTATTATTAAACAATAATAGAAATCAATTATTTTTCAACAATTGAAAACAAAAATTTTATCAGTAGTTAGTCACATGTTCCTGAACAAGTCCCATCGACCTGGAAACAAGAAATATAGCCATCATTAAAATCTTACATGACTCTAAAATGCATATATAGGTAGAGAACGACCCTATAAAATATAAAATTTTCTATAAATACACATCTGGCAAGAAGGCCAGCCACATCATCGTCACACACTACTTTTCACACTATTTGTTTTTCGTATATACTTGAACTTTTATCATTTAATAAAACTAGTAATGGAGAGAAAGAGAGAGCATAAAGTGGGACTAAATAAAAATAAAAAAATAAATCAAATTAATCCATCCCATTTGATATGTTAGTGTTGTTTTACTAAATAAAAGCTTGGCCAACATCCAGGTCCGTATTGAGTGTAGGCGTATTGTTACTGACCTGGGGCAAGCGGTTGCGGCCTCGATACACACATGCATATACAGAACCTCCTGTATCTTATCGTAAATGCGCAATTATACACATCGTGACATTGCTATAATAATAATAATAATAATAAGAGAGAAAAAAAGAATAAAATTGCACATTTCGAATTAATTCTATAATTTCCCCTTCATCCAAGATAAATAAATATGGAAATTTGAAGGAATTTTTTGATAAACATTAAAATCGCGTATGCAACCTTGATGATTATTTTTCGTCATGTTTATTATGACCCGATATTGTCAATATTATAATCAACTAATATTATTTACGTTCTTTTCACCAATTCGTAAATCATAACAAAATTAATTGCCAATTGAATTATTCTAATCGTTATCTCATTTGACTTGTGTGCCAATTTCTCAAATTATCGTTTGTTTTCCCGGACAACAGAAAGAACACAGCTGTATATTTCGAATTTCTGATAAATGTTGCACGATATTGTTGATACTTTTTTTTGTTGTTGTTGTTGTTGTTCCTTGGACCAACCCAATTGACCAATTACAGTCAATTATTCATCCACAACGACACTATTGTCCACTTTCTCTTGATTTTTGTGTGGACGTGGGTGAGATTGCAAAAATCTCATCTTACAAATAGTCTCAAACCTTCAACAACTTAATGACTACAACCGAAAGCTATAATGACCACATCAATAACAAATCACAACGCACACACACACACGTTGTCGTTTTTTGGTTGTTTTTCTAAATGTAGAGTGAAGACGAAATTATTTTGTTTGTAATACATGGAAGGTTGCACGATTTATATATCATGAATCAATCGTTAATTTCTTAGTGTTACACTTTGTTCTATTTCTTCTCTACACAATGTTTTTTCGCTCATCCAACTGAGGGTTAAAATCAACAATAAATTACCTAAAAATAAGTCCGAAACGAGTTATTCACTAGAAACGCAATAAATTAAATAAAATCGTCCTTGAATAAGTTGTAATAAATTTTTCACTTTTGAAATTCGTGTAGAAATTTCACATGAAGATGAATTTATTTGAGAAATTCCCCAACAATTACTTATATCCACCACTGCTGTTTTTTTTTTTTGTTTTTATTTCCGACACTTTAAGAACGCTTTTGGTTATCAGGATAATTGAGTTTTCTATATAACAATCCTCTAAAGAAGAAAACGAAAAAAAAAACGCAGGGAATGATAAAGATAAAAGTAACGATTATTCTACTACTTCAATGTTATGATGAAAATTTTATGTCGCTTTTATTTGGAAAATTCCTTTAAAATTTCTAGTCAGTTTACGGCCGATTTCGAAAAGAAAATATAGCTATAGTATAAAATCGCGAATGGGTTGTTTGCTATGGTGTTTGTGCATGTATACGAATGGAAGGATAAAAAGAAATGAAAAGCCGTTTTAAAAGTGTGTTCAACATAGAGTAAATCGAGTGCTTTCTTTAAGACATATATCCCCCTATCCTGCAGAAGTATGTGTTAAGAATAACGAGTCAATAAAGACGTATTAAAACTATTTGTGTATGTTTGTATTCACAAGTATTATTGCAGTAGTTTATATGTCAGTAAAATCACTTTCTTAGCTACTGGGCGTTTAGATACATTCATCGTTTGTTGTTGTTGTTGTAATCTGAAAATGATTTTTTTTCATCAATCAATCGACTAGCAATTATTACGCTAATTTAATTGGTAATGTTGAGATGGATATTTTCAAACATATAAAGCTTTCCACCACCAAATTCGGTGGTCCGCAAAAAAATTTAGTCCGATCATCACTGATTATTGCCAAATCAATCGCTAATCTCTAGAACTGTCATCATCTTCATCACCCAAAAATCTTTCTTGACAACTTTATTGGATAACTGTGATAAAATTTCATTCGTATTTCTTATATTAGAATGCCGGAATTTGGCAAACGTTCTAAACATCGACAATTTTTGCATTTTTTTCAAGTACTTGACCAAGAAAATAATCAAAGGACAAACCCACTAAATAAATAACATAAATTGGATTGATTTTCAGATTGTCGATCATCAATCCTTTTTATATACATATATATACACAGATGGTAAAATCGGGGGGCCTCATTATGTGTTATCAGTATTTAACATCAGTGATATTAATAACCCTAATCGATAAGATAACGATTTTTTTCTAACAAATCTAGACAATGTGTCTCTAGTTTTATCATGAAATATAAAATAAACTAGAAAACAAGGAAAATTACACATTAATCATTTTTACATTAAATTTACCAAAATAATTAGCCGACAACAACAACAAAAATTATATAGATTGTAGACTGATTGACCAGCATTATTGTACAAGTTGAAAATTTATTTAATATCCGGAATTTGATGAATTATTCTGTTAAAGGTCGATTTTTGCGTGTTCTAATATGTATATTTCGTCAACATCTTCCAATTCTTTCTAAATTGTTATTTGTCGAGGTCTTATAAATTTGGCAGAATTACAAAAGAATCAACCAACAAACACAGAGAAAAAAAAATGTATGGAAAACACCACATACAAGATCGCTTTATTCTCTATAAAATTTGATTTTATCTTGCTAAAAAAATATTTTGATATTGTCATGTTAAAAACTAATAATAATAATAATAAACAGAAATTGTCGTAAACAATATAGGGAGGCCCAATGGGTTGTAACTAATTAAATCCACTTCTATTTCTGTTTGTTCAATTTTATCAGATATCAACATACTTATTAATTAATAACACATAAATCAGCCACAGATAGATATCGCATGTAAAACAAAACAAAAAAAAAAAAAAAGAATAACAATTTGTAATTAAGGATTTGTGTGAAAATGGGGAATTCTCCAAAAATAAACGAAAATATTTGTTCTATTTTCAACAATTATAAATTGAATCGTATTTCAGTCGATTAAACTGAAAAGAAATTACTAAAAGCACAGTTAGTTTTACAAACAATTCAAGCTAGATAACAACAATGCTGCATCTTCTTGATTTTCAGAAAGCGTGAATGTTTCAGTTTCAGGATTATCGTTTGGTTAAATAAATCTTCTGAAAAAAATTTATGAATCAATGAGATTCTCTATCTATCTATCTATCTATCTCTCTCGATGTGTGTCTTTCCAGATTTTTAGATTGTAATAGAAGACGCGTTCAAGCATGAAACATTTATTTGACCATCCATAACAAATTAGAATTATTCTAAAATGATTTATAAGAACGTATTGAATAAATCATCTTTATGATTTTAATCCGATTTTTCCGTTTTTTGATTTGTTTTACTACAAAGATTTGTTGTTGTTATTGTTGTTGTAGGGCAATGAAGAATGATGATGAGTGACGGAGTGTAGTGAAGATTACTTTACTGGATAAAGTTGAATTTGATAAGCAACAAGAGTTTTCACTAATTGCAGACAAGGGTAGAAAGATGAATATTTTATAACTGCTTTTGAAGTGAAGGGTTAGCGTCCATGTAGACAATTAAGGCATACAATAAATCTAAATAATGGGCCCTCTTTTGCCTTCATAACTTAATCTAACCCCATTTGCTATTACTGTTCTGTTCACTTTTGACTAATTATTTCTTTACAATATGACATTTTAATATCATAACCCATTCGCTTTTTTGTTAACGAAAGAAAAAAAAACTGATAAGTAATCAACATTAATCAATTATTCATTATTTTTCGGATGAAATAGTCCAAGGTCTTGATTTTTTATTAATAGTATTTAGAATACCCAAATTTCATAATTAATCAAATTTAAATATAAAATGGTAAATGTGCTAATAATATGTTAATAATACCAAACAACACACATGGATTTATGAGGGTAGGGTGGGGTGATGGCAAAATGCTATAAAATTGGAATGATCTATTCCTGGATTTGTATATAAATGTGTATAGAATGAAACTTGGTCCGTTGTTTCGATTTTAGACTGTTCCAAATTGGGCCCAAAAATAATATAAAAACACACTAGTTCAATGGACAAGTTTTAAGAAAATGGTGTCATTATCCTCGTTATTTTCACCAGGTAGGTACGAAAAATGGCAGTGTCGGCGATTTGCCAAAAATTCCACCACCTAAAAACTGAGTCAACAACAAGAAAATTCAAACCTTTTAACACGAAAAAAATAATAATAATAAAGGAACATTTCTTTTATCATTTTTCTTATGACAATCGGTGTTTTTCCATATACAATTGTTATAATTATCCGTCAAGATAATCCATATTATAAGTTGAAAATTAATCTTAAATAGAATAATTATATGATAAATATGCATTTAATAATTCTGCGAATAGAATTTATCAAAAGCTACTATCAAGTTCAATGACATGATTTTACCACAAACAAGTTACAGCCCGCAACTTATAAAATTATAGAAATTTAACAATTTAAACGACGCAATTGGTGAATCATTTCAAATTTATTACAATATTGTGGAAAATCATTATTAATTAAACAACAACAACAACAAAAAAAGTAATAACGAAAAGAGAAGAAAACGAAAATTCTCTATTAATAACAACAGAAAATGCATCAAGGCTAACTGGAACGAAGAAGGATCAAAATAGAAATGCAAATGAAACAACAAATATGGCCAATTATCCTTGAATATGTATAAATAATTATAATAAGGATGACATATGTGAAACGAATTTATATTAATACCAGGATCGATAAAGCTTCCTGTAATCCTCAAAAAATCCTTGAAATTCATTCTTTTCCGTTAGCGATCACATTTTACAAATACACATACATCTACAGGTTGAAACAATTCATCTAGGAACATAGGAGAAACTACAAAAACCGAGACAGTCTTATGGCCTTCGTTTGGGTTGCAAAGAGATGGGTGGTGGAAGCTTTGTATTTTACCCACTCTCAAGACTTCCCTCCTATGTTCCTAGATGAAATGTATCAACCTGTATACCAATACACAACTATATCTCTATTCTAATTAAACTATTGACATTTTCGTTTTCATTAACCATGTTGTTGATGCTTAATTTATTAGAATATTTACGTGTAATTTCGAATTAATTACATTTTACAAATTAAATTTATTAAATTGACGAGAGAGCGAGATTGTCAGTTTCTCTATGAAACGTTATCTCGACCAAAGAGGATATGACATCATATCCTCTAATAAGTAATCGGTCGCGACCACCTCTATAATAAAAAAAACGTAAAAAATTCAAATTATGTTCAATCTAATTATTAAATCAAACTAATCACCAATTCAATGTAATGCAGATAAAATCAAGACAAATTATTGAATTTCGATCGAATGCATTACAGGAAATTGGGTGCATTCGTTCAAATAACCACCTCTTCTTCAACCCCAACGATTGATACGTTGAAAATTTAGTAAGTAGTAGTGGTGGTGGTGGTGGTTGATGGTGGTGGAAAAGTTAAACTTGAAAGAGCTCGTGTTTTCTCAACATTCGCTTTCCCCCCTATCATAATTTGTCAACTTAACGATGCTACATTTGAACTAAGTCGATTTCTCAAGTTTTTCTTTTACCCAAAAACCATCCACCCTTTTACGTTTTTCTCTTTATACATATACATAGTGGAACTAGAGGGGGCAGACAAACAAATGTAAATAAAACGTCAACATATTCTTTTATAAATGTTTAAACGATTTGTTAAGTCCGCCATGAAAAAGAAAAAAGCTCTTCGACAAAATGTTTGTTGATATATATGTATATGTGTGTGTGTGTGTATTTATCTATTTGTAGGTGTACATGTGTGTGTATACTATATGTTGTCATTATCCTCCATTTCGTCTTGTCAATGGTTGGATAACGACACACTCTAGCAACGGGAAATTAATTTCAAGGGTGGGTTTTCCGTATTGTGCTCCCTTGGTTTGTTACGGTTTTTTTTGCAATAAAAAATATGTATTAAATCATCATTAATGATTATTATATTAATTTGTAGTTAAATCGATTTCTGATCTTGTAACATTGTAATCAGTTCTATAAATTACCTTCAGTTATTTTGACATTAAAAAACTATTAAAAAAAAATAATAAATGGGCTTATCGTTTCCACTGTATTTACTTGATGAACAAACTACAACAAAAACAACAACAACAACAACAAAACGACGACCTCTATTCCATTAAAGAAACTTTTTACTATTATTGTTATTATTATTATTATTATTACGATTGTTTTTATTTTTATTTTTTTGGTGTAGTTAATACGACAAAATTCAAATTTGAGCCACATGGAAAATAAACAGACACGTGTTGGAAAAATATCGCAAAAAAAATTTGTAAATATTTACTACGTACGATTTTAAGAAAACAGCAACTTTTTTAAAAATTTGACGAATAAAACGAAATTTCCGTAATTTAATCGGGGAAAAAAATCCAAATATATCTTATAAAGCAAAACACCATTCCCTACCTCAACGCCATTTCCAAACCAATAACATATTTATATTTTGCGTAGTTATTATTTTATCAACAACAATATCCATTCATTCTATCTCTGTTTTGATTATCAAATTTATTATAAAATTGACAATGATAGAAAAAGGCGTACATTTAAGGTCACAAGTCTCGTACAAATTTTACGATCTCTCCGCAAATAACTTTTATAAATAAATTATTTGTAAATATTACAAAAAAAAAAAGATTAAATAAATCGACTTTGGGATAAATCAAATCTTTTACGCCGCTCTACACCTCTACCTACACTTTTTTTTGCCTGCTCCATAGGCAATGAACTTGATGATATTTATGGTAACATAATATTTAAACAATATTTTAATCCGTCAAGTAAATATTTTTTTCATGTTTGTAGAGTATGTAAATATATGTATGTATGTATGTATGTTTGTATGTGTGTATGTATATATTAACATAAATGCTCATACAGACACACACACACATATACATCCTGACCTTTGCCAAAGTGAAAATGTTACGTCAGGTTACGGTCTGATTATTTTTACACTCGACAGGCCCGGTTTCCATACGTTTCGTGCCAATCGTAATCGGCCAAAAGGGGTGGTGGATATCGAAAAGGACCCCCTATTGTGTTGCTTCATGGCCATGTAATGTCTTTTAACATTATAACAAAATGAATAAAGAAATAATAAAAAAAACAAACAGCAACAATTCTTAATCACTCAAATGTTACAACAGGAAGGAAAAAACGCTCTTGTTATTATAATTTCAATAGCTCCTCTACTGGTCAATTATATTAAAAAACAACTTTACACAACACTAGATAGCATAATGTAGGAGGATTATTATCAAGCCTGTCAATCTTAAAATTAATTAAAAGTAAATTAAAGAAATATTAATGTATATGAAGTTTAAAATGAAACAAAACAAACGACGAATAACAGGCAACAGATAGAAAAGAAATACGAATACATATAACAGTTTCACAATTTGCATCAATTAAATCGTAATGATGGTAGAAAACTGATTACATCATAACAATGTGCTATAAATTAAATTGCATATAATGAAATTATAATAATTTTAATTTTACAAATGAAATAATAATAAGAAAGAAAAAAAAAAGAAATTGAGACTTGAAACAGTTATGGTATAGAGGGGATATTGTTTGTCATAGTGTTGTTACGAGATTTGTTATTTGAATAATTGAGAAAGTTTATTTAAATAATTCAATGAATAAAAATTAAAATTTGAAATCTTCTCAATTCAGATCAAATTCTCAATAATTCAATCTGGATTCAAATATTTCCTAACTATCGAATTTAGCTCAAGTTATATGTTTACAATCACCAAAAACCTAATGTGTTTGTCGTATTCTAAAGTCAAGCTATGGTCAGATGCACAACTTGTACTTTATATGTTTTGATCCGGTCGACTTGTTCATGAAACAACAAAAATAACAGATTCTTCTCTACGTTTAAAGTTTGCTAAAAATACTGTCCTACGGTTGTAGTGTTTTGAATCACGAGTCGAGTTGTACAAGATGAAATAGACAGAGTATACTTTAAGAATAATTTCCAAAAAAATAAATAAATAAAACGGAAGAATACCTCATCTATTGACAATGTCACTAATTATTATTATTATCGTTCTTAAAGAGCAGGGCCGGCTTTGCGGTAGAACGAGTAGAGCGGTCGTTGTATAGGTAATAGATGGGAAGTGGTGACAACATCATTAATTAAAAAAAACTGAATTATAATTGATTCGAGAGGTGTCGATCGAAGGGCGTCAAACAGGAATTTCGCTTCACCCTAATAAAGGGCTGTTGAAGAAAGAGTTGTACGGTGAATTAAGATTTAACAGTTTAGTGGATTTTAGGTCTAATCGCTTGATTTTCTATACGTGAGCTCAGCTTAATATCAAATACCGCTGTAAATGTCTCTGTCTTATACTAAAGTGTAAAATGAACGACCGATGTATTTTGACTTGACTAAGTTGCAGAGCCGGCGCTAGGATTTATGCCGCCCTAGGCAAGAAATAAATGGATGTTTAGACTAATTGTAAGTCTTAGGCCTATAAACCTTTGAAACACCCACACATTAGCTAAGTAGATTAAAAAAAAAACGAAAGTCTATAAAATGAGATTATACTCCAAAATTTCTGCATAAATCTTTGTCAGAAATTTTGCCGCCCCTGCCGCCCTGGGCAAATGCCTGATTTTTCCATACGGTAGTGCCGGCCCTGTGAGTTGTCAGTAAAACACATTTTCTTTTACATAAACCATTTCTTCTTCCTATAATGTTTAGGGCCTATGCGCATGGGATGCCGTCGTTGCCTGTGTACCTTTTCATGAATTGACAAACGCGCAAATACGTTGATACAAAGTCGCTGTGACATAAATGTGATACAAAACAATAACGCGCTGCAATTTCAAGTTTTTTGCCAGGGACTCGTTAAGAGTAGTAATAGTAAGATGGCATTAGTCGAGGATTCTCACTAGATTGTAACGCGATACAAACGTGCGCGATTATCGCGTTTCACGCTCGTCTCTATCGATACAAACGTGCATGATCAGCGATAGTAGAAAGACGCTGTAGATATAGGCCTTTAGAGTCATCAGTCGAACTAGACGAACTATAACTGAATGATTATTTCGTTCATCTATTCCAATCTAGCTACCGATTTAATATTAACCGAAAACTTGAATGTAAAATTAGAAACAAAAAACAAATCTGATAACAATTACAATCTGATCTTTTGAATAGAATGACTAGTCTATTTTTCAATAATAATAAACAAAAAAGAAAATAATGCAAGACGGATGAGGACCTCCACTAATGACAATGTCACTGATGATTATCTATTTAGTTTCATGAAATGAAAAATTATTCTTTGTAATATTTATTTTTATTAACCATAAAGATTAAGAGATTTTGACAGAAATTTTGACCAAAACAATTAAAATATAAATTAGACATTTTTATTTTTGACATAAACAAATAGTTTACAGTCTGGTTGTTATAATTTTTATGTTATTTTTCTATTTATGATTCTTATCAGAATGATAATGATGCTTTTTTTTTATTATTATTATTATTATTAGAAACTGCCACAACTATAGAAATAAATCATATACCTTGCACTTTACACTTATCAAACCTGTAAAATTTTAGTTAAAATATGATGAGTAATTAATGATAAGTTATCAATTTACTGAAATTCCAGACTTTATATAAATAAATAAATAAATAATAGGCAAAAAATAAGGATTAATTGCGTCGATATATCTTTCCAATTTGAAAATTGTTGTGGGAAAGGATGTTGTTCAGTCGATAAGATTTAGGATATTCATCTGTGCAATAATTCGAAAAAAAAAAAGGTTAATTGCGGTCAATTTTAATCGTTTATAACGAGAAAAAAAAATAACGAAATCTAAATAATAAATTTATTAATATCGTTATTATTATTAACCAGTTTCGTTTCGTTTAATTTAAAATTTTAATTCAGTTTTCAAGATGATGGCGAGAACTATGGCTTTACGAAGCCACATAATTACCTAAAGAATCAGGTCAAAATTCTAATATTTTTTCTTATATATCTCTCTCTCTCTCTATCTATCTATCTCTATGTAGTTAAACTACTAATATCAACTTTCACAACTTTATGAAACGGATTTCGTGTATCGAAATTAACGACAGATTTGCCGTTAGACGCCGGGAAGACTCCGGAAGGTGCCGCAGGCGACCTCGACAACCGTTTCACGGCGTGCGAGATGGATGGCGTGACATTAATGAAAGTTTATATAAAATCCCCCCAAAAAAAAAATATCTATCGAGTTTTTTTCCGTCTCCTGTATAAGTTGGTTTTGTTTGTCGAATTTTCCCGATTTCCCTCTATGTTCAAATAACAAGGACAATGATTCTTTGGTGGTAACACAAAACGAATTCAAGGTCTGTGTGATGGAAACTTGAATCACTTCCAATAGATTCTAGTTCGTGACAGGAATAAGCAATCGGTTTTTATCAGATTTACGATTATGGTTTTCATGATTCGTCAAATGAATATATTTTTTTTTTGACGGGGAATTAAGATTCAATGACCTCCTGAACGAGATATTTCATAATATTGTTTATCCTGTTACAACAAGTTAATGATAAAATTAGCGATAAATAAATAAAGTAATGATGATGGTGATTTAAATTAAAACCAACTATAACTACTGCTGCTACTACTACAAGGTCTATCTCTTATGATTCAGGTTCTTTTGAAATAATAAAAAAAGAATAATGTAAAAGGAACAGAACGTGCAGAAAGTGTGAAATTAGTTATAGTTATCTAAGATGATTCATTTATTAGGATTTGAATTTTCTGCCAGTTTGTTTTGGTTTTTTTATCGTTTTTTTTTTTTGTGTAAAGAACCCAACAATTATTATGATTTGTTCAAAAGATTTGGACATCACGTTGTTTAAATCGTTTCAAAACTTAATCATTCTAGTTGAAGAGAGTACAGTTAGAAAACGCCCACGATTCAATCTGCCAATAGAGGAAATGACGCACTAATCACGAAATTGACTTTTTCCACAATTACACCAAGTCACTAACCTGGAAAAATTTACCATTTAAACGAAGAATTATTACAATATTTCATCAACTAAGCGCTCTGTCTAGCTTCTTAAATATTCAACGAATCTTTAACAATAAGTGTTGATTGATGGATGGAATATCTACCCAAGGGAAGTTTCTTGCTTATTTTCTTGTTAATAATTTCAATGCCACCACGTAGATATATGAATTGCGAAAACCAACATGGTTTAGTGACTGCATATTAAACAGCCAAACAACATTATACAAAATGTAAACAATTCCCCATCTGTATCCTATCAACATTAACAAACAAAGACAGATATAACTGATGTTGTCCAATAATTCAAAATGTTGCTGTTATTGTCGTCGTCGTCAATATTGGCCATGAGACTGTTTATGTGTGTATACATGCGGGAAAGTATTATTAAGATTTCCTTTTTAACTAGGTGTGCACAGTGTGAAAATTTATCAATTGCTGATGCAATATGGTAATGATGATGGCGAAATATGATTGATAGTGGCAATGGCGCCACCACTACACCACTACTACTACTACAACTACTACTATAACTTATACAACATTCAATATTTACTCTAGTTTTATTTATTCATGCACTTTTTTTTTGTTGATGTATGTTTATGTATGGTATCTTCCTTGTTATTTTTGGCGACAATCTGAAATTGCCATGAGAACAAGAAACTTGATTCAACTTGACTCAATCTGACAAATCTGTTCAAATACAGGCGTTGGCAGGCGTTTGTGAATCGTTTTAAACTTGTCGAGGGCATTAGCATGTCGAGTGAGTGATGATGGCACGCTATTTGGTAATAACTGGATTTTTGTGCTTTTATAACAAACAACCACCACTACTACTAGTAAACGAGGGAAAGATGATTTGCTGATTTGATGTTTCATGAAAAATGACAATCATAAAAGTTCTACTATTAGAAAATTGATAGGCTCTTGAATCGCACTAGATTCAAATCGGAAATTCCATTTATATTATCGAGTTGGATTTTCTTTTCAATTCTTATCGCTTTTTTTCTGGTAAATAAATAAATAAAAAAATATATAAGAAATTTGTTGTTGTGTAACTGTTAAAAGAAATAATGTTGATGAATGATATTGTTGGGAAATTTAACACGTTTTGATGTTTTTTCGACAAACTGACAGCATAGTAGGCAAACAAAAAGTTATAGAACTTTATGCATAAAGATCAGTCCAAGTTTTCTTTTGACAATAAAAAGAATCCTTTAAAGCAAGAACTTGAGCAAAAAAAATACAGCAAAATTTGCGTTCATTAACCTACAAGGTTATCAATGTACAAAAACCGTAATGAACATATTTTTAATTAAACAGGTGGAATGAGTATTTGGTAACTTTTCGCGTCCATTGTGTCCGAGAAACTTGACTTAACTTACAATTAGCAGATTTTTTATAACTGGTCGTACTACAAAGGTGGTTGGGATATAATCAAATTCGAAAAAATAGTAGCTACCAGTTTTGATTATTGTTTATAAAATGACTAATGAAGACAAATCGTTTTTTTTTTCTTCTATAAAGTTGATCGATTTAACACGTTCAACTATAATGATAATAAAATTGAACTTTGACAATTTACAATAAATTAAATAATGCGCAAAAATTGTCCCATAATAGAATTACTAATATCATAATAAAAATAACAAAAACAATCGATAAATGCACCAATCAAACCACAAACCCCTCTAAAGTGCCTCTCTTTGTTATCAATTTTTCCTTGATTTTTAAATAACAAATTGCAATTTCTGTATAAATAAAATTCATCATCCATTCAATAACGACAATAGTTGTATTATATGTATATACAAGAAACTAGGAATCTATGCTGAAAAATCTCGACAATCTCCAATAAATACAAGCATCATCAATCACCAACTACTGAACACACTAATAAGTCTTAAGAAAATTGATTTAATGAAAAGAAAAGAATAGAAAAATGAGATAGAGGAAGAAAGATAGATGATTCAGTAGAAAAAAAAACCAAAACGGGGAGAGAACTGATTCTCTGATGTCTTCTCTCTACATCTGTTATTTTCATATTAATGGTTTCCATTCGTGTCTAACAAACATGAGGGACTATGTTAATTGACTCTAAACTGAAAAGAATAAGTGAGATAAAAGAAGAAAAAAACGCTACACACAGGTGTTTGTATGTTACGAGCTTTAAGCACTGATTCCTTTTTACTTGGTGTTTTATTATTGTAAACTCTCTACCTCTACATCTTCGGGATATATACCTACAGTATAACCTGTATACAGTTGGACGAGGATTAAAATATATCTATCTTTTTCTATCATATGTCAAATCTAGTCCTAGCAATTAATTAGCAACATATATCCAAGTTCTATCTAGTACAAGCGTTTCATGTACCTAGATAATTAGCGGCTTTGTGATCAAAGCATACCGTTTCTGTACAGTAACCATTCACAGAGATATGTATAACATATTAACCCTTTGACTAAACAAAAAAAATATATATATGAGAGACAGAGAGAGAGAGAGAGAGAGAGAGAGAGAGAGGGAGATAGGGATTTTTCAAAAATAAGCTGGTATAATAAACGAAAATTCAGTAGATTTCAACAAATTTCACAATAAATCCGATTATAAATTGAAGGCTAACAGGACTAGACATGTTGACGCGCAATTCTAAGCATCGAAAACCTGATAAGATATAAAATGTATAACGACGTAAGTCAATTTTCTTTTTCTTTCTATAAATCGTCAGCATTTTATACAGTTGAGAGCGATGTGTGTATGAATTCAACCACCTGATATTTGTCGTTGTTATCCAAAATCAAGTCAAAGAAATTCAACAAATATTTGAAAACGTTAAATATCATAATGAATAATGTGTCTGATTATAATAGTACAGCGTAGAGCGCATCTACATGTTGGCACGTGCAACCATTTGAAGGTAATAATAACGAAAAATATGGATTGTTGTACAAACTCAACTTAATGTAGAAAAATAAATATTTGAACAAGATAATGGCATTTATATCGACTAGTCAATTGTCAATTATGTGTGCAAGTTTTGTGTTTCATATATTTTGTATTGAATCAATTGTAGTCAGTGGCGTAGCGTAACTTTAAAAATTAGGGGGGTTCAAATTCAAAGTTACCAAATTTAGTCACCCCACCCATACAGACTTTTCTAATACGTAGGGACCTACATAGAAGAAATATAACAGCAGCACACACTCTTAGGAGTTTTGCGTCTAAGAATTCCAGCTATTTACAACTCCCAGTCAAAAATCTTACTTTACTATCTTTGTAATGATCATGGTGAAACATAAGCGGATGGATGTGTCAGACAAAGATCAAAATAGTCTGTTTATCTCATTCTAAATTATGCGAAACCCCTAAGATTAGGTTGAGCCTGGTACTTTTCCTGTGTTCGTATTAAAAACGCTTGCTCGGTATATTTTGCATATTAGTACTTTTACTAAATGGACACCAAAGCCGGGATCTGTTTTGGCCCTAATGGGAATGACTACCCCAATAAACCGATAATTCAATTAAATGGAATGTACTGTATTTAAAGAGTGTTCCTCAAATATCTGTGACAGGTGGAGCCCCCCATGCCCCCAGAGCACGCTTGAAAAGTAGAGGTACAGTTGGTACAAATTACTGGGGCCCAGGGTGGTTTGAGGCTCGTAATGACTTCCGAGCTTGTAGGGACACATGGAAGAATTGCCCCAAAGGCTACGCCACTGATTGTAGTCACGTATTATTTATTATTTAATTTCCACAACGGCTCTTTGCTCTTTGAAAAAAAAATCGATTTTTAATTAGCCCAAATCCTAATTAATTATGTTTGAATAGTAATATTACAGTTGAATATCAACACCCCCTATTGTTTGATATTAATATCAAGATAATTGAGTTCAACATCCATGTTGGGAATGTTGGAAGTTTATTGAAGATTGGTGGCAGCAACGTACTATGGAACGTTTTAACAAAGTTAAAAGTTTAAACAAACTCCAACTGTGGCCATTAGAGAACGAATAACGTTACTATCGAATTATACTCGTGTTTGATATAAATAAAATAAAATAAAAAATATATAAAACGGGGCTAACAAAACGAAAGAAAATCCATTTAAAACATACACACACGCTCACTCACAATTAGAGAAATAAAACTGTATCTCGTTTATTTTAACTTTTCGGTAATTTTCCGGTTAACTTAATTATTGTTTTTTTTGGGGGTAGGGGGATAAAATCTTAGAAGTTTTTATATTTATAATATGAAATAGCAATCATCTAGTAGATAGTAGAAATGCTGATATTTAACTAAATAAAATGTAGATTATGTTTATTATAACTACTGTATGCTGAGAAGGTTTCCAATTATCAAAGTTTCTCAACTCTATGAACTACTTATCCTCTCTTCCTGTCTCTCTCTCTATCTCTCTCGGTCTCTCTATACACATAATTTTCTTTATTATCATTTTCACGTATTATGTTGGATAATTTTGATTTCAACTTAAGACTATTTGCATGCCCAGACATTGGATTAAATCGTAATTATTAATTAAAATCCGACAGAAAAAGTAGGGTTTTTTTTTAAAAAAAATCACCTCATTATAAAAATGTGCCTTGATTACAATTTAATTAAAAAATAATTGCGGAACTACATATTAGCTAAATATTGATTAAATTCTTAAATATGAAAAGTGGGGTGTTCAATCTTAACGTTCATTTAGAAATACATAATTATATGAGACAGATTTTTATTGGTTGGATTATTATACAAAAAAAAATATGTATTTAATTGCCCATCATTTTTAATAGATATCGTAAAACAGTTTGAAATAACTGATCTTTTCGATACTTCACTTCTAATTTCTATCTTTTACTAAAATCAACAATTTTTTATTCCAAACATAAATTTTCTAAATTAGTTCTTCTAATAGGCGTTTTATTTTTCTTCTTCAATTTGAAACAACATATCCAGACTTGTTTGTCAGGTCTCCCTAATGTTGATTTACACTCCTAGGAAAATGCTTCAATGGTTTCCCGTTGTCTTCTGACATGTTTGTCATTTACCTGCGAATAATCGACCGCCTCTAACATCAGATCAGACATCGTCTGTATAGCTGTTTCTTTGTAGAACAGACGTTGCACTGCTATAGTCGTTTTAGCGCTCTCAAACATCATGACGTGGGGGGAAGGGTGTATAGAGTAGGATGGATAACGTATTTGCGGGCGCAATAATGAAATGAGTTAGGCATATGTTAGGGTTCCACCTCACAAATGTGTATGTCGAGTAAAATCAGTATAGTTTTGTTCTGTTCTATCGGCTACCTGAGGAGGTGCTCGATAGGGGACTAGTAATCCCACACAGACAAACTCACACCAAACTACAAAATGACACAATGAAAAATCATGTTTTATGCCTCCGTACAGCATTCAATGTTTCTATATTGTCAGAAATACTTTGTTACTAGTCTAGGCTGGCAAAAACTAGAAGACTAGGAGTGAGATATGCTTTTGATATTATCACTGATACTAATAACTATTACAAACACATAAAAAACAACACCTGTGCCTATAACTAGATCATGTTTGGGTCCACCTACGTAATTTGATCAAGATTTATAAATTTGTTGATTTTTAATTCGGAAGGTGCAAGTATGGTCCTGAAGACCGATCATTACACGTCCAGAAACTTGGCAAGCTTTGGCTATCGCTCGACCTGCAAACCATACTTGTACTCACAAAAGTGCAATTCCTGAACGACTGATACTAATTATAAACATTTAAAAAGGAACACCTGTCTAACTCGACCATATTTTGGTCCACATACGCAATTCGATCAGAGTTCTAAATTTGTTGGTTTTTATTGAAATTAAAGATTTCCTAAGCTTCTTGATTAAGTTGCGATAATTTTGAAGTCTTTAGGGCATCAAGGAGGGGGTAAGTAGGGTCCTAAATGACCAATTATTACAACACATCTGTATTATCACACGTTTAGAAAGTTTGCAAACTTCGGCTATTGTCTCGGACTGCAAACCAAATTTGCACGCGGAAAAGTGCAATTTCTGGACGACTGATGCAAATAATACTATAAACACATAAAAAAAACACCTGTATAAGTCGACCATGTTTGGCCCACCTACGCAATTTGATCACCAGTTGTAAACTTCTTCATTTTTATTAAAATCAAACATTTCCTAAGATACATCATTAAGCTACGATAATTTTGAAGTTTTTAGGGCCTCGAGAGAGGTAAATACGGTCCTGAATGATCAATCAATACACGTCCCGAAACCATAGCTGTACACACAAAAATGCAATTTCTGGACGAATGACACAACTAAATATTATAAACACATAAAAAAGAACACCTGTATAACTCGACCACATTTGGTCCACCTACGCAATTCGATCAAGAGTTGTAAATTTGTTGATTTTTATCAAAATCAAAGATTTCCTAAGATGCTTGATTAAACTGCGATAATTTTGAAGTGTTTAGAACTTCGAGAAGGGCAAGTACGGTCCTGAACGACAAATCATTAAAATTTCTACATTTAATGTTAATTTCTAGAAAGATTTGCGGCGATAAAGACGACGCTTACGCAAAGATTTGAATGCTGTATTATCACAGGAAAGTATGTAATATGATTCACAACATTTTTCTTAAAAAATAAATAAATAAACACAACTGTATAGAACAGCCATATACCTTTTAAGGGTAGAGTTCAAAAAGGGTCAATTATACAGAAACACTATACATGGCGTATATAACCTGTTTTTCCAGGGGGAAAAGTGGAAAAGTGAAATCTGAAACCGAGATTCTCTTATCATATAAGAACAATCAAAATAATCATCTATCTATAGGCATTCAGGTTATCTTGAGTTTGGAACCGTTATAATTGAGGAGATGATATTATCATTGATAAGAAATAATTTGCGACTTACCCTGGACAGCAAACAGCAAATAATAATCAAGATGCACTATAATAATCGTCTAAACGGTTAATTCTATTATTATCATCATCACAATTTTCACTTTTGATTAAATAACTGAAAAATTCAACAATTAAGCCCGATATACCGTAAAAATCACAAATGAAAGAGGTTAGATTTCAGGTAATCAGGATTACCAATTTCTCGTTTCCCGCGCAATTGAATAATAACCAGTAATCGAAGGTACAGAGTGTCCCATAATTATGGACAGTCTCCCTATTAGTGTCTTGTTTTCTTAAAGAAAATGGTGAAAAATACCAGGAATTATAATAAATAATAAGATTATCCACTGTTGGTGAATCTGAATAAGTGAATACATAGAAAAGGGGTAAGTTTTTTTCTATTTTTAAAAAAAAAAAGTTAAAAAAGTAGGTTAAACAAATAAAAATAGTCGGTTTTTCCTGCTTGTCATATAATTTTCCTTCAACCATCACAAAGACAACAAGATAAATAATTATTTACATTAATAATGATAATAATAACAATTTAAATTAACTATCACATGTTGTTTTAGTGTACACCTTTTGTTAGGTTATAAACTTGTAAAAAGGTCGGTTAACCTGCAAACTAGATCTCTAATGGCTTCGAAGGATATATAATTCGTTCATAAAATCTAATTTAAACAATGTACTTTTATGAAATTGTTGATTTAAGACCTCATCCGTATATTATTATCATTTTGAATGGATGTGATCCTATTAACCGGCTACGGCTGTAGTTGTTAGATGTTATTGAAAGATGGAACTTTTGGCATTTGAAAGTTCTTAGTTGAAAAGGCCTTTGAAGAGTTCTTTAGAATTCAATTTTATAGATCTACACGTATACAGTTTGGTATATTTTAATTTTACCTGTAATTAATAATACTTTGTGAATGATTGTTTATACCTTTTAACCTAAAATTTTTCCGATAAAGATATTTCAACAACTTTATAAAGAGTTAATTTTCTCAGTCCCCCCACTACATCTTTTAATGGTACCTACGTTTAACTTTTGATAAATAATAAACACAACTTTGCTTAATTAAAGTTTTATTCTAAAGAAAACCAACTTATTAACAAAAACATCGTTTGATAATTATTTCTCGTTTATTTCACCATTGATCAGAACAATTCTAAAGGCACTTTCAATCATACTAATGTTCGCTGAAACTTGGAACATATTGTACATACAGGCTGAGACATTTCATCTAGGAACATAGGAGAAACTACAAGAACTGCGACAGTCTTATAACTTTCTTCTGGATTGAAAAGAGATGGTAGGTAGAAATTTTGTGAAAGTATCCACCCTCAAGACTGTCCTATGTTCCTAGATGTATAGTTTGTTAAGTGACTTAATAAAAAATAGATGTTTCTTTAAAAACCCAAAACAGGTAATTTTGAGTGTTGGATGTGTTTAAGGTTGCTATCATGGAAAATTTTAAATATTTATTTATGGTGGCAATATTCAACCATTTCTATCAAGTTCTCTGCTGTATCTATTGCTGGATCTCTTTAGTCACTTAACAGACTATACAGTCTATTACGATGTGGTCAACTTGACTGGATTTTTTTTTGTGAATTTTTGTACTAGTGGATAGTCAGTTAGTATAAGGCAAAAAATGTACCCGAACAAGGTAGTTAGAAGATAAAGTACCTAGTGGACTTTCTGAAGTAAAGCCGATCGGATTAAAATAGATTGAATGTATATTTTGTCATAACCGAATAAGTTGCTTAATTTTTTAAGATATGACAATGATTAATTTATGTAGATTTGACTAATCATGACTAATGTCTAGACATTTTGCTGATTCAATCATTATTAATTTAATAGTTCGCTATTTTATTTTTTTTGTAAATGATCAGCATTTTACTATACCTCTCTACCTATGGTATTTTTACATTACAATATTAGTAGGTACCTACACAAGAAAACCTATAAGGATTTAATTTATGTATACTTTTACAATGTTTGTATGGGTTACCTTTATTGGTTTTTGCAAATGCGTTTCATAATTCATTTGTGTAGAAACTAGCCCGAGTTGGAGCATTTTCAACATGGGTCAATACATAATAATACAAAATACACACACTACAATATGGAAAAAATAAAAAAATAAAAACACAGCTATTGCATTAAGTTGTCTCGTCGACAACAATAAATAATAAATAGCCAGTTTCTCTACATTTCATTTACAATAATATTTCTTATAATTTACATCCAACTAAGAAAATGCTCACATAAATCCCCACAATTAACAATATCTCTCAACATAAAATACTATTATATTGTTGATATTTTCTTTGATATATCTCTAGACATTTTGCAATTTAGGGTTGCACTTAACGTTTGCAACAGTGCATCCCCCTTAAATCAGCCCATTCAACTGTAAACGTAAATCATTTGTATTAAAATATTATGCATGTTTTACATACGTGTATATACATATGAGGTATATATATGGAAACTAGTCAAGATAATAATACAGGGGGCATTGTATAATTACCTCACGAATGCTCGAGTCAAATGTCAAATTGTGGTGTTGTTGTTGACACGCGAATTCAGTACGTATGTACACCACTATATATGATGGTGGAGGCGGCGGTGGTGGCGGTAACGACAATGAAGACTACTGGTGTGTGTTAATAATGGTGGTGGTAGTAACGGCCTTCCTCCATTATCAAACCTTACCGTTCAATTAAAATTATCGAAAAATAACCAAACCTACAAACTATTCATAACAATTTTTGGTTAATAATTACTATTTAAAATTTTACTACCTACCCTATATTTATTATTCATCCCCTTATAATATTTAGAAATAATCACAGTCAACATTATATTGACAATGTAAATAATGATTTGATATTTTTAGGGTATTTTTGATTTATTGATAATCCAACGGAAATCAACAATTTATATCAAAAAGGGGTGGTGGAATAGTCGCTTTAAATATTTCGATTTTTCCCCCTAACAATCTTCAACATTGGAAAAAAAAAATGTGATTGTTGATAATAATGACTTGGTTCCGTTATGTCTATCATGTTATAATATAGAAAGGAAAATTCTCAAAAGGAATATTATTGATAATATAGTTGGATTGTAAGTGAATGACGTTGGACAATTGACGACGACCGATTTCACTCTACTTGATAATCAAATTTATTTTAGTTTATGATAAAAGGACATTGAATTTATATGGATGAGGCTGTTATCGTGTTTATCCACCTACGCACACTTCAAAAAAAATATTGATTTTCACACGGTATACTTAAAATCGGTTATTATAATCCATCACTATCTCTTTCTATTTATCATTATAGTTTTATATAACGTTAAATAATTGAGGCTCAGACAGGTGGAATTGGGAATCGGGCCCTCAAGGGGCCTCCAATTTTTCTTTTTTGTGTTCTTCCGTTCTTTCTATAACATCAAAAACTTGAACAAAAATTAATATTTGATCATCTGTCATTCACACTATTATCATCATCAATCCAAAATCCAAAAGGCAACGGTATTGGTTTTATTTATTTATTTATTTTTTTTTTAAATAAAATTTAAATTGTTGCAATTTAATCATTTTAAAAGTCGTGATAACAATTATAATCGTGGAATAAACAAACTGCTTACGTTATTCAACAGATTTCTGTTATAAGATAATTATTATTTTTAGATATTTCAATGTGTTTTCTACATGTTGATTCATTAGTTAATTAATCAAGATTAAAGTGGATTAATCGATAAATACAAGTTTTCAAATTCAATTCGGGAGTGCTTTCTACTAAGAGGTTTTCCTCAATATAATTTCTATTCTCAGTAGGCGGTAAATTGAGGAAGAAAAATAATAATAAAAAAAAAAAACCGCCCAATTAATTTATATATTGAAACATCCCCCTGTTCTTCGACCTAATATAAAGTAATGGTTTCCATAAGGGGAACTTATTAAATATTCATCCCCAATATTAGATTTATCCCTAATATTCGACAAGAAACTTCCCCGTGTGTTTGATCACGAAAAAGGGATGTTTATCGTAAAAGCCTAAAAATAATCAAAAAACAACCTTGTATATGTACAATATCTACATATGTATTTTTGTTGCTAGTTTAATAGTAGAAGAAATCCAAAAAGCAGGCGCCGACAATCTCATCACCACCGACGTCGTTGTTGTTGTTGTTGTCGTCGTCGACTACAACTACGATGTCGGTAATACACCAAACAATATATACTAACAAAAACAAATGCAGACGGCTGCTCGTTTCCGGTTAGCACCCGCTATCGGAAGTGCACCAGGTCGTGTTTACATACTTATGCAGTGCCATATGCAAATGGATTTGGGGTCGTTAAAATTGTAACACAATGTTGTTGGGCGAGGTTATGGTTGAACACTGATAGACCAACAGCCGTCACAATTCTATCGTGTTGTTGTATGTTGCTGACAGGTTGGAAACATTTTGATAACGTTCTAATCAGCACTTTTTGAATAAATTCAACTCAGGTCTTTTTGTTGTTAGTAATTTTTATTGTGTTATGTTGGTTCAAGGGGGTTTGAAAGTAATAAGGCGGGCGTAATGCACTGGATGACCTTTTGGTGTGTAATGATTGAACGTTGCAATGTCGCCGCCAACCAACTACAACTACAACATAAAAATGGGAAAATTGAATTAATTTTCAAATAATTCTGGGAAATTGGTGTATTTCAAGTGTTATGTTTTTAGAAGACGAATAGGAAATGAAATTACAGTGGTTACAGTAAATATTTATAAAATTCTTATCATTGTTTACACATAATCTTATAAATTTATGATAAAACTCTCCAACCGCTTGTTCTCTTATTTCAATAATGTTTATAATAATAAAATGCCACGAGTTCACTTTTTTCGTCTTTAAAGAACTTTTATTTAAACATAGTTATGTAGATTGTAGAAGAAACTTTTATCATATACAATGTTTGTAAAGCAAATAATAATTTTGGTGTACTGTCTCTAAATTATCCGAATTTCATCATTTTATATAACAAAAGTTATAAGCGAACTAGATTAAAGTCCCGACTGTTAAACAAATATTAATCATTTATTAAATCCGTACAATCAAGAAATAGAATTACTGAAACTAGACTGATATGCAGGAAATGAGCTTGTTTTTAATTAATGTCATTAAATTTATATGTTATTAGTGTATTTATTTTTATACAAGACGCCTCACTTAAGAGGGCCCCGTCTTTCCGGTCATCAAAGTTGAAGTGTTTGATGTCATTCAACAATGCGTTATCAAGAAAAAGAAAAGAGTCGGTGCCAATAAGTTGAATTTGGTTCAAGGAGTTTGGACAGAAATTCCATAAATAATAAAATTTTATTCCATATACACTCCATCTAGTCTGACATAGTCAACTTAACCAAACATGGACCAGTCCCAACACTGAACAAATACTTAAATCAGGGCCGTATCTAGATGAAAGTTTCGGCGGATGTTTGAGAATCGCTGACAAATAATGTGTCAGTAATGTTGGGTTGTAAAACTTTCCCCACTTTCCTCTTTATTTAGCATTTCGGGCGGGTTCAAACCCCCAAACGCCTCTGGTTTAAATAGCCTCATGTACCTCATTCACTTCTAGTCGGTTCTCTTATTCCTGTCTGTTTCGGTTCCCAATTACATAAATAGAATCAACAATTAATACTTTCACGATCTCTGTTTGGAAGTCAAGTCGGTTAAATCCGAGTAGATTCAGTATATGAACTTGCACACTTATTTTCTAGATTTGTATTTAGAGAAGTTTTTTTTTGTGAACAACAGTAGAGAAACAGCTAGTTGTGTAAAAATTAACGGTTCTATTGGATGTTTTAGTTTATCAGAAGAGACTTTCATTCTTTTACACTGGAAATCCGTAAAAACAATATGACTGAAGTTGACACCTGTATTGTGGGTCCCTATTGTGGTAAAAGCAAGTGGGCCAGATCTAGATAGTCACACTGTAAATAGAGTGATGGTGTTCACATAATCCGTAATTAATCTCCTTTAGATGATTCATCCTGTATATATTTATTATGTTTAAGATAATATAAAAATATCGTATAATTATTATAAACAAATTGGATTTTTATTAATACGCTATTATTATGGTTCTACATAATTTACTTTACCAATTGACAGAAAGATAAGCAAGCAACCAACTACAACAACAACAACAATAACAACAACAACAACAACTGCAACAACGACAATCACAGAACAGGTTTTATTTTAAATTACAATAAACTCTAGATTGAATTTTATAATGGAATAATGATTTTTTCCCCCGGTTTTGAATTTATATTCTCCAATTGAAATTTAAACTTAATTTAATTGTATCGAATCGTGCCAAGAAACAATTCAAAAATCCACCTCATTTTAATATAATTCAAATGACACGATTCCTATATAAAAGTCAAATAGAAATTAACGATTAGAATATATATATAGGAGTTTCCCCGAGTTTCAGTCTTTCTATTTCTATCTAATTCGCATAGATTTTGAAAAGAAATAATTTTCGATGATAATGTTCTTATAACATGGCACAAAATGTTGTTGGAAAAAAACCAAACTGGAAAACTTTACAATTAAGAAACGAGAGAAACTGTCGTCTTCCGTTCGAATCCACCACCATTCCCACAGGACTCAAACGTTATTTAGACATGAGATATTGCTAGGAAGACGTATTAAATTATTACTCACGTATTATATTCATTTTTGCTGACATTAATAAACGTAAAGTAAAGTGGAGAAGTGTCCTTCTTCTTCTTCTTCTGTGTTGTTTTTTTTTTGTTGCGTTGTTCGTGTTACGTTTACTTTCCGAAAATAGAAGTGTATTAAAGAGAGACTGAATAATATTTAAGAGTGTTCCATATTGATAAAAAACTGGTAATTTTTTATGTAGAAAACAGAAAATGGGCATTAATTTGATAGCAATTCTTTTATGCAAATCAATTAGTCAAATGTTCCAGCTATATAATTTACAATTTTGTTATTTTTTGGTTAATTCCTCCTCTTTCTCCACATCCTCGATGATTAATCAAAAATAATCACCAAATTCCTGAATAATTCTATTGTTAATCATTAATTATAAACTGGTAGGTTAATTATTTGATCGCTAATCATCACTAGTTGAAAGTGACATTATCCGATAATCAATCAATTCACGTATTAATGAATAGTTGTCCAATTAATTGATTTGTTAATTCTATCAATAATATTAATAATTATCGAACAAATTTGTTTTAGTTAAGTTGGAAAATATTTGAGAATTTGCACGGGGTCAATTAGTGCATCGAACCAGATGCGTGTAGATGTTGCCAAGGTCTTGATAAAATTAGCAACCTTTTAATTTTCTTTTGAAAATATTCCAACAAAATTTTCGTTTATTATTTAGAGGCGGAGGGGGCGGAAAAATTCACACGAAAAAAAAAACACACACATATGTATATAGAAAAATCCTGATAGAATTATTCGTTCGCACCAATTCGTATTAATCGTCAACACATCACAATCATAATCGCTAGATTGGTGACATTTCCGTAGCATTGTTCGTTTAATTGGATGGCGTTTTTATTTAAATTACGTGTGCATAACTAATTGCGATTCATTTTATTCTTTCTGTTGTTTGTCATTTATTGTAGAATTGTTTCGGATGGGGATTATTAATGTTAATTTAATATATGACCGCTTGCATTTAATTATATTTTTGTTCTTATTTTATTTATTTTTTTTTGGTTTATAATTCAGGAGAGAATTTGGGAAATGTCCATTCAACGCCTAATAGTATGCATCAATCTAATTAAAAGCAAATGCCAACAATGGTGTGTACGCAATCCGAACTCAACAGACCGTTATTAATAATAATGAGAATTTTAAATTGCTTTTATTATCGATCCTAGAGACTAATAGATGTTGTGCAAGTGTTATAATACGGATCATCATCATTCTCAATTGGTTAAAATAGGTAAATGGCGGCTACTGAATGTTTTAAAATGTCAAGAAACGGCCAAGGACTCTGCTGTTACAACAAATTCAATAAACATTAATAAATCAATTTATAAATGAATGTAATTTGTATTGCAGGCAATTTTCATTGTAATATAACAATCTAGGTGTATATGTACAGGTATACGATCCGTCATTTCGTTTGGCTTTTCAGATAGATGCGTGCGATCAGTAGAAAAAAATAAATAATTCAAAGCCCGTGCATATGTGTTGCTATTTCCATACACAGTTACATTTAATACTGTACTGCAGCACGCGTATTGTCGTTACACACGCATTAGCATTTACCATTATTATTATTATACCACCAATAGGTTTATTTATAAAGTATGCGCCACCATATTTGAACTTGTCAAGAAACCGAATATTGCCAACAACAACAACAAAAAAAAAAACACCCTCCCAACGGGGTAAAAAGAGATCGGTAATAAAATTTCCCTATGGAACAGTTATAGAAATCGAACACGACTATATGTATGTATCACCAAGCCAGAAGCAAATAAACCAAGTAATCGTTGGCGTGCGATAAAATGTTCCATGATCTTGCACGCATTAAGACATTCTCTCTTCACTATGTACTATATATCAAGAACCAAACAGAGATGAATGTACCACTAAAGAGATAGATTACTCTCTATTCGATTCCAGTTTCCCACGAACGACAAAAATCATCTAGTTTTATATATTAAAAGAAAAAAAAAACCATTTTCATATCGATGAGATCGTACAAGATTTTATTTATAACAACAGTCACGATGCATTTTCACGATTATCTCTAGTTTAATAACAACAATCTATACAAGTCAAGTTTTTAACAATAATCTATCATTGGTGATCGTTAATCGATTAGTAGCGAACTACGATTTAATTTCAAGAACGCTGATTATAATCTACGTACTGATTATAACTTCTGTATTAACATGTTAGAAATTTTTTTTTTGTGTGCTTTGTTACTATGGGCGGCTTCACACTAGCTTTGACCTAGGTTAATCTTCGAATTGTGTGGATCATTGCGGAACAATCGCGTCATATAAAAAATTGTTGGAATATTCCACTACAGAGGTGGATTAACGACCAGCCAAAAAAACAAAAAAAAAACCATCTGATTGATGGCAGCCTCAGGAGATTTCTTTCATAATTGTACAAAAATGTTACAAGAAACCGACTAATGAGACGCTAAAATATGACTGCATAAGTCTCACAATAAGAATGTCATCTGATCGTTCTTCCAGCTATTCGAAATTACTACATATACGATAAAGATGTTTTGTTGTCACACAACACATAAAGGCCATTAAACTATTTTAATCCGTCTCTGTTCGACTATACAACAGAATTTCAATTTGTTGTGAAATTTTTACAATAACTAAAACGTCACACTTTCGTCTAATTTACGCGCCCTGCCCTGCCTCCGGATTAATCGTCTTATTTGTACAAATTAACTCAATTGTTGTTTGTTGTTGTCTCGGCTGTTTTATAATGTGTTTGTTGTTCTTTTCGTTCTCTTTTTCTCTTATTTACTTAAAAAATATTTTCAACATTTTGTATATATTGGAGAATTGAGATGGAATCATTTCCAATTCGATTTTTATCATTTTGAATTGTTTTTCTCCTTGACCTGAAATTGTTGTAATAATCGAGGAAACTTTGGTAAAAAAGACAGTTGAGTTTTAATTAAGCAGATACTGATAGAAGTTTTTCAATTTATTGTTTCAACTGTATATAGTCAATCGATATTTTGTATACACATACACATAAATATACTCGTAGAAGATAATTGTTTATTTGCGAGACGATGGTTGAAATTAAAACGAATAAAACGAGCAAATCACTTCAGTGATATTATTAGGATAAAACGAAGATGACAAAAATAAAAAAAATAAAGGACGACAATAGAGTGCGCATATTAACACAAAAAGTTGAATCTTGAAAACTTTAAAAGTCACTAAATAAAGCAAATGGAATGCGTTGAAGGAACAATTACTTATATTAAAGCGTAGACCAAGGAGATTTATTGGTGAATTTTCAAGTTAACAATCTTGTCCTACGTTCAGTTTATTAGGCGGATTTTATCGCTTGAATTGTAAAATGTTTCAAGCTGATTGCAGACGATTATCCCGCACTGTGAATACAGCAACAATATTACTCTCTAATGGTACAATCAAAATCAAAAAAGAAAAAAGAGAGCAATTTAATAATTTACCTATTACGTTCTCGAGTTAATTTACATTTTTTGTGGTAGAATTAATTTAGACAGAACACGCTATATAAGAGAAGAGAGTTGATTATGCCAGCATTATCATTTTAATATAAAACGGTCGATTTATAATAGAAAAAGGTGTCGCAATATGCTGATTTAGCAGTAGTTGTGTTGAAATTGAACAGATAATGGCAATCGCGCACTATCAACCAAAACTCTCTTCGGGAATTTGCTAGGCGTCAAGATCCCTATGGGACTGCGCCCTATATATACATATATATACATATAGGCGACGCCCTAAGGGGTGGCATTTTCGACACGCAATTTCGTGTCAAAGCCGTTTATCCTGACTGATCGAGTTAATAAATTAATATTTAATAAAATGTCGTGATCACAGCCAGCTGGGGCCTATACTAGATATTGTATATTCCACTGGTTGATACTTTAAATTGTCGACTATGTAGAATAACACGTGAAAAATAAAATAAAAATAAAAATGTGTAGGTGGTGGTGGTGTGGTGTGTGGTAGTGAAAAATTCCCCAAGTTGAAGTTAGTGAGACTCATAAATTTCTAAAGAAAACATCACCATATAGCACGTGCAATCGTAAACAATCGTAGCAGTCGGATCCTTCGTCTGCCGCTTGATTAAACTTGCGGACTCTTGCGAAAATCGGTGCAGCAGGAATTATGGAATAACGAGCGGCCGGCCGGATATGTTCTGAAAAACGAAAGCGCGGAAAACTCAGTGATTTACCACTACTATGTTGGCAATATGAGAGAAAAAGAGAAATTTTGTTGAAAACAAGCGAGTTTTCTTCGTTTTGAGGAGCCAGACCTGGCGGCGATTTATTGATGACCATATTACTAACAACAGCAGGGGAAAAAGCTAAAGCTAACAATTTTTCTTTCACTATACAATACGTTTGTTATTTGAAGTTTCAATAATATCATCTTAAAATCGTTATTAAATTTGGAATAATATAACAAACAGTAAATGGAGATTATAAAGTGTAATCTTAATGGAAGGACTTGGGTTATTTTATAGTTTGTTGTTTTAGTGCTCACTAAATGTGGGCTTTTGTGCCGCCAGTTTCTACGATAACGGCCTCTCGTCATCATCGCGGACTCCTTGTTTTACAGCGTCCATAACGACTTCCTGTAGAAATTGAAATATTTAAAGGCCCCACAACGTCTCCCTTTAATAATACACACAAATGACTTTATAGTTATAACTTGACGATATATATGCGCCTTGATTTCTCCCATTATTTCTTCTATTTATTACTAGAGTTCTAAGCCACATTAGGCAGTATTTGATGCATAATTAGTTGAGACAGTTATCCATGGATGGAATTTATGGTCCAGAATGGCCTATTCGGATCACATGTTTATAGTTTAATTGTCACTGGTCTATAGATCCCGTCTATAAATCCCATATACAGTAAACTTCGATCATTTCGAATGGTTAAATACAATAAAGCCGATTCTATCCAAGCGTAAGCTATTAAAAAATATTTATGTTTTAACTGTATGGCGCTCCCCCCGTAGTACGTACAACTAGTACTATTCTCCAGTAACAACACGACAGCATTAACAACAACAACAACAACACACATTTACAAAGAGGTCGGAGAAACGATTTATTATTATATTATTAATGTTGTCAGTGGTGGTGGTGGTGCTGGTGGCGGTGGAGCAAGCACAGGGGCCCGGCCAACATTAGTCTCTCTCTCTAATTAAACCAGTTCCAACGGAAATTCACACACCTACCCGATTTTTATGCTATTACCCGATATTAAGGACGGCCATTAATAATAGGGGGGCCAACACCAAACACAAACAACACAAACCAGAGCCACACCAGCCAGTTAGCCGGAAAATTACACCAGCCATCTCCTTCCAAGGAAAAACAACTTTTCTAATGTTTGTCTTATGTATATATCAAACAGTAAATAAGTTTTTTATCAAATGAATTAGCATACAATCATAATTTTATAGGTGTGTCAAATGAATTTTTAATTAATGATGATGATGATGATGATGTTAATGGGAGATGGATGAAGGGGGATTTCGATCATCAAAATAAAATCACTATTTGTATAAATTGGAAAAATCTTTTATTTGCCATATAATTAATATATTTAACAGCAACTACAATACAAAATTTACACACTATATAATAACTTCAATATAGTAAATATGAATATAATACATGGGTCTACAAATGCATGATTTTCTTTATATTACATAAAGGTAATAATGAAAAAATATTGCTAAAATCTTTTTATCATCCTCATCATTAGCCAGAACAAAAAAAAAATCTATAATCAACAATGCCGACAAAACCCAACGATCTTTAAATGTAATAATAATTATAATAATAATAATAATAATAATAAAAGTTATTAATAATAATATTAATAATAATAATAATAATAATGAAGGGTCTGGTCCGACGCCTAACTGTGCGTTTGGCTCCGTAACGCCCAACTCTTTTTCTTTATTAAAAATTTTTTTTCTCTCGTTTTATTTTCTCAATTTATCATTTATTTTTCTCTTGTACAATTCCCACAGCAGGAAGTCGCACAAGACTCGCAGGCTATCTAGCGAATAGTTTTTTTTTTATTGCGATAAATTCATAAAAATGATTGCATAAACAGTACGTTTTCAACAAAAACAATCTTTACATGAGCAAATCTATACAAATTATGTACAAAGTTCATAAAATACGTTTAATTTATAAAGTTGCAGTTGCCTAGGCTCAAGTCGATTAGAGTAAAAAAAAGGGCAACACAACAAAAACAATTCTACACTAAAAAAACAACAGAAAAATGCGTGGAGATGCTGATTGGAG
>JAZBGY010000007.1:231757-248422 GCA_037414755.1 Lydus trimaculatus
AAATTCTTTTTTTTTTTGGTTTTGTTTTAAAATTCGAAAACTCTTAAATTACGGACAGTCCGATCTAATTTTTTTTGTTTTTAAATAATTATTGTTTAAAATCTAGTACATTGAAAGCACACGTAGAGCGCTGGTCGTGCCTCAATTATCAATTTGTTTTGTTTTTGTTTATTAAAAATTTTGTTATAATATTTATAAAAGAATATCATCATCGATGTCGTTTGCTACTCTATTTATTTTTTTGTAAAATTTGAAAAAATTACACGCTATTTTTATTTTATTTTTTTATTAAAATTTGTTTTTATTACAAAAAATTTGTGCATTGACGTTTGAAGAAACACTCTAAAATCCGCATATAGCGGAATTTCAACAAATTCTAGTATATTTGTTAATCAATAAAATTTCTTAAAAATTAATTAATAGAGGATTTACTGTTTTTTTTTATTTTTATTCTTCCACAATAAATGCGTGTTTTTCCTTTACAAAGAAACAACCGAATATTGAATTTATGACAGCAGCAACAACAGCATCAGTAGCAGCACGAACAACCCTATAGCCTTATATATTAATTGTTTTTCTGGATATCTTACTGTTAATATCAAACTCCTACCACTAACAAACCACCCACAGTGCTCATTTTTAAACCATACGGCTGTACAAGATTTTTTTTTGTTAGACTTTATCTTTTTAAATCGTTTCGAAGAAGAAATTTCAAATAAGTACAATTTTGGACGAAAAAGAGTAAATTTTCAACATAATGTTCGGTATGATTATTGCATAGAATAATAAATGTAATAATAATAATAATAATAATAATAATAATAATAATAAAGATTGCATTCGCGGTTGGCAGTAATGAAACAATCAGCTGTTTGCCATACGTTTGGAACCAATAATAATAATTAAAAATTAAAGGGGAAACATTTATTTTTTCTACGCAACAATAGGGCTCCGTTTATAATAATAATAATAATAATTTTTTTTTTTTGTATTTTTTTCTATTTTTGACAACTAAATATTGGTCATCGAAGTGATGAATCACAGCCTGATTTTGTGCCCCATCGGAATCACTGGACACGACAATAATATATAAAACAAAAGTGATCGATGGGGTTTATATCTTTTTATTTATTTTTTTTTTGTTTTTTTTTGTTTTTCAAAGATGTGTCGAAACTAGGGCGACCCGGGTTTGCGTCCGACATATCGTACTGAGCTAGGCACTAACAACTGGTTGAATTCGGAGGGGTAAATATATGTATATTACTCCACTTATATATAAATATTTATATAATATATTCATTTTTATTATTGATTATTTTTAAGGGATGCAACCGAAATAACGAAATAGCAATGTTCTACATAATACATACAAAAAAAAAAAACATATAAACACGTAAATGAGATCATCATAGTGGGGTTAAATAACGATAATTAATAATAATAATTGTAATAATTAATAATAATAATAATTGGTGGCCGAAGCGGCCGCCCTTATTTTTGAGCTGGTTTCAACATTTATTTCCAATCTTTTTTTTTCATTTAACAATTGTAGATGTAGTAGAAAAACCAGGCAGGTCCGCCTCGATAATTCAAAATTAATAATTGTATTTATTAATAAACGATGATTGTTTATATGTTGTGCCAACCACACGAAATAATAATAATAATAATAAAAATAATAATAATTAAAGAACCAACCAGTCTTACAGTCTCTCACAATTGAAAACGCCTTCATATGGTTCACCACTCATATTTGAAAACATTTGAATATCTCTTGGTACTGTGAAGGCTAAATGGGAACTATTTGAACCACCATCCATAATTTCAATATCAGCTAAATCTTGTATATCAAGTACAATTGGTGATAATAAATTAATATTTTCAATTTCATCCAAATCATCTAATGTAGCTGTTGTTGGTGGTCCTAATTTATCTTCAGGTAATGGTGGCAACGAATCATCATATATTGTGGCACTTTCCGGTGAATCCGGTATGTCACATGATGGACTAGATGGTACTTTTGCTAGAACGCTAACTGGTGGTAAAGGCATTGATGTTGCCATTACCGGTGACAAATCTAAACGTTCTTTTAATTTTGATGCTGTCGCTTCAGGAACGGCACTACGTCTAGCGTATAATTTTTTCTCAATCATATCACTATCGTTATTATTATTATTATTGTTGTTGTTGTTGTTTGTATTATTGTTATTATCATGTTTATTATGTATTCTAGTACGTTTAGTTGTTTTCTTTGATGAACTGGATTTCGGTGATGGTCGTGTTGTCTTTTTTCGCGGACGGTATTTATAATCTGGATATTCTCTTTGATGTAATTTACGTAAATTTTCAGCTTCTTCAATAAATGGTTGACGTTCCTCATCACTTAATTCTTTCCAACGTCTACCTAATTTCTTTGAAATTTCAGCATTATGCATATCGGGCTGTTTTTCACAAATTTTTCTACGTTCAATTTGTGACCAAACCATAAACGCATTCATCGGTCGTTTAATATGATTAGGATTATTTTTCTTGGTCTGTAACATAAATAAAGAAAAAAAGCACGTTTAGTGAACAAATTCATATAATAAAACAATTAATATATTAGGTATATATTTGTAGAAAAAGCAAGGACATATTTTCTATTATATATAGAGAGAGAGATTTATAATAAATATAAAACAAGTCCCATAAGGGGACCTAATATGGTGTCCTTTCACGATTGATCTTCATATCGTGCGCAAGCCCGGAAACAGTCTTCACACGTTCACCTCGTTATATCAAGGATTCGACATACGTGATTAAGCTACGTACATCGATTTCGCAATCAAATATCCATACGAATAAAACTAAAATAAATAATAATGATAATAATAAAATAATGTAGATTTACGCACAACCGCTACATAGCACACACCTGAGTTTTAACATACAAGTCAAGGATAAAAGCTGCCGGAAGGGATATTGAGCTTTTTGCAATAAATTCTATTAAACTTTCCGTAAGTATAATCAGTTTTTTTTTGTTATTCTTTATAATATTGAAACTTTTCTGGGTGGGTAGATATTAATCTGGAAAAATTTCGGGGGATATACAAACATACATACATGGTATAATACAACTATGTCAAAATCAGAATTGGGGATTAATCTGGAAACCAAAACTAGCGGCACAACAATCCCAACGGCGTGCTTAATTATGTTGAGTGGCGGCGGCACTATATACGTAGCCAGAAATTATTATTCATATCGTGCTGTTCTATCTCTCTACTTTCTCATCAATTACCGTATTAGAGAGCCTTAACAATATATACATATAAATACATCCACACATACACACATATCAGAGATAAATACATTGGCTAATGTTAAGAGATAGTTGGTGGTTATTGTAGAGCTCAGGCGACGAAACAAGATTTTAGAGTAATTGCTTTACTGGAAATGGAAAAACAAGCTTTCCAACGCAATCAAGTTATGAAACCGTTGTCGCAATAAAAGCCTTCACCCTAATGAGAAAGACTACATCAATATGGCAAAACACCCCCTACAGATGGAGGGAGGTCACCCCCAATGGTCAAACACGACATACTAGCCCAGATGTTGCGACCTCGAGATTCGAATTGCTCTTGTTGTTGTTGTTGTTGTTAAAAGTGCAACAGCAGTAGGTATAAATGGGGGGCATTAGGGCGGGCGCCCAACAGCTGAACGGTTTTTGGATGACGTATTCGGGTCACGTGTGGCGCCGCTGTCATGGCGGACGCCACAGGCATCTGGATGGAGATCACGCACGGGCCGATGAGTTTGCATGTTTCTAAGTTTGTTCATTGAATACTTAAAATTTTTCAACCACTTCCTTATATATCTATCTAATAAAGATAAATCGACGTCGGACGTCGCGACGTAATAACAACAAACATTTCTATTGAAAACAATCTTTTCGATTATGATGAAATCAATTCGTTTTTTTTTTGTTTCTGTTGTTGTACGAGAGTATTTCTACAATTTTTTTTCTTTCTTCTTCTAATTAAATATCAATATAAAAGTTGGATAGAATGGAAAGTCAACTTAATATGCCGCACCTTGGCCCACTTTGATAATTATGCCGATTTGTAACGCATCGATGAACTGGCGAAAATTAAAAACTGCAATTACAACACACAACCTTTAATTACAGAATTTATTTTCATGATTATTTTGTTCAAATAAAGATATGTCATGATACAAAAACCGAAAAAAAACAAAACGGAAGTGGGGAAAAAGTAGAAAATAAAATCAACACAACACTCTATCTGTCCCTTGATTACATTTTTACTTCTATCCTACAAAACGACTAATCTCTCTCTCTCTCTCTCTCTCTCTACAATAATGGAGAGGAGAATTTGGCGAATTTCGTGGAAATAGTGTTAATCTCCGACGTCTCTCAGTGCCGGCCATTCAAGATAAGGATATATAAATGATAACACTCACAGCATCCCAAGCTTAATCCGATTAGAGGAAGCTGTTAGTCCGGTCATTAGGGTAATTAAAATAGCCGTAACGCGTTGTAGGGTCATCTGTGGGTGGTAGTAGTAGTAGTAGTACTGTGGTGATTGGTGATAACAATACACAACTTCTAACATAATTTACCAATAGAGGAATCAATCGAATTTCGATCGTAAAACAAATAATTTTAATTTCCTGTCAAACTATATGAGAGATAGGGAAAAAAGATAGATTCTGCTGTCGTAACGGTTGGGAAATTCGCAGATGTCGATCGACCGACCTATCTGTCAGTCAAGTTTAAAATTAAAATTCGTCTATTTTCAAACTATTCAACTGGCAATCTTTAAAGTTCTCTTTCTCACTGTTAGGAAAAAAAAAGCAAAACAAAAATAAAAACGTGAAAAATAAACATTTCGTAAAACAGAAAAAAAAGTCTTACAATCTCAGTGGATTTCTATTTTGCAATTATTGCTTTAAATTTCGTAACATACAAATGAGTCATTATCGTGAATATTATCATACTTTTAATTAATCAAAGATAACAAACCGTGTTTTTTTTTACCGTAAATTATTGTCGTTTATATTTCCACATATATACAATTGATAAAAGATCCAAACGATTTTTAATATTAATTTACAAACATAGCATTTATACAAATGATAACCTCGATGATAACCGTAACCTACAGGTGCTCCACAACAATATAAATCAATTTACATTGTTAAACATTCAACTATAAAAGTAGAAGAATTTTAGGGAAATTGCTTAATATTGTAATTAAGATGTTCCACCGAAATTCTCAATGTCCTTCTCCATACACCACAACAAATAGAAATATGTCAATGTCCGCGAGGTTGTTCCGCTTCCTGACTCATCATAAAGTACCGAAAAATACATACACCCAAGGTCCCAAAGAATCTTTACATTTTTTTTTTTGTGTTTTTTCTACAACATGACCTTAAACGTATCTTGATAATGTCATATCACACGCCCGTAACGGAAATGCGTAAAATATCACCCAATTTTTTGTCGATACAACTCCTATCTATCTTTATTATCGAATTTACGAAAAGATAATCATAAAACACATCTAATGGTTGGAGAGCAACAGCATCACCATCATCATCAGCGGTTCGAAAAACTGGTTTTCAGAATAAATCAACTGTGCATATATGTGTGTATGTGTGTGAGTTGGGAGAGAAACAACAGCACGACCAGGCGAGATACGAGGTGGATCGCACCAGGTCATACGGTTCATGGACTACTACTAGAGATCACCGTAAAACTCCAATAGGTATCCTTGATGTTGAAAAAAATCCATTTTTTTATTTTTGAAAAACAAAAAAACTAGTTCAATGAACTTAATTTGTTTAGAAAAAAAAACAACAATCCAGTAAAAAGCTCATCGATAAGTTACAACAACCGAAAATTGACTAATTTTGGTGATTAACTAGAAAAACATACAGGAATAACAACATAAATCCACCGAACTTTATGTTAACAAAATTCGGAAAAACTGCTAAGATTTTCTTGGAACACTGTTTTTTTTTGCTATTAAAAAAGCAACGCGATTACTTTTTCATGACCGCACACTCGTACTTTTTTTTTTGTTAATTACTGAAAAAAAAGCAACGAAACGCACACTATTTTAATCAATTCGTAGAACGGAAGACCTTCAATTTTTCCCCGTTTATTTTTAACCGTAACAGCTGATTAATCTCTATTAAGATGGATTATGTTTAATTTATTATTGTTGGCATTGGAGAGCACGTGTGTCTGTATGTATGTAATGACAAAAATTAGAAAACCTACCTGAGTAGCATCAGAGTAGGGTGTTGCTGAATTTTTGTCGACCAGCTGTGAGCCAAACATAATTGGTACTGTACCAATACCACTTGGACTCGCTGATCTTGATGTTGTATCCATGTTTTGTTGAGGCACCATTATATAAAACCAAAAACTGGACACTCACTCACTCAATTGGAGTCAGTCAAAAAATCAAAATTAAAATAAAATAAAAATAAATAATTAACAGTCTCTCAAATTTATTTATTTATTTTTTGATTTCGTTTTTAAATTGAATGTTTTGATTTATTATTTACGAAAACAGTCTCTTTAGAAGAAATTTCGTTTTATTTTTCTGGTAATTTGAAATTTGTCTAAGTTCTCAAGTGCTGTTGTTATTAAAACAACACTCGACTAAACTTAGCATATTTGCAACCACACCGTATTACGGTAACAACGCAACTGACAACTGAAACCTGATGTTTTCGGTGTGTATCTGATGCTCAGCTGTTTTTGATCCCCACTACTTGTTTTTTTCAAAATGTTACGAGTGGGGGAAATGACATGCGTCGTCAAGGAGATCTCCAGCTGATGGTGATTTTTCCTATAAACACTGCCACGATTTCCACAGGTATTCCAATACAGAAAATCCAACAAACACTAATGAATTTGTCCAAATTTTTACCATACCCCCCAAAAAGTGTCACTCATAAAAGAAATCGAGTCACTTTCAATTTATCTTTTGAATCATAAAAAAAATAAACAAGAAAACGAATCAATTAAAACTAGAGTTTTAGTAAAGTTTTCAATAATTTTTCATTTGAAAAACGTATAGGTAGATGTACTGAAAAGTTGCTCTCAATTACACAAATCAGTTGTTTGCACCGCTGAAACACGATGTGAACTGTTGAAATTGAAATGCGACTGAACTCCGGAGATCTCCAGGTCCCCCACTATTCAATTTCTAGTTGATACAGTTGCCGTTTACGTACGATAGCAGCACTATACAGCTTTCAGGCGTAAAGCTCCAAATATTGGCCAAAACTGAAAAATCTATCTACACTTGTGTGTTCGCCGTCGATTTGTAAAATTCAAAAACTAACTGTTATTGTTGTTGGAAAATTTTAATCGTATTTTGTTATCATGGCCTTCAGCAATAAAGGACAATTTCGAATGACCTTTTTTCGAGGATTGAATTTGATAAAACGCACTTCCGTATTTCAAATACGCTAATTTCGATGATAAATAAATCCATTCTATATTTTGAAATTAAGCAAAACATAAACAAAAACAAACCAGTTGATAAAGATTGACATGATTTTTACCGAATTTCCATTTAATTATCAATTAATTAGAGATTTTTGGTAGAAATCAAATAGAATGTGAAGTGCATAATCACATCCTGTAATAGTTTAAATTAAATTTGTCAACCTTGTTGATAACAATTGTTGAACATTTATCATAATAAATTTACTGTATGAACCAGTGGAGCATATTGATGGTTTTCTTATCAAAATTGATAAGTCACCCAATTTGCATAAAGACATAACAATTTTTTTTTCCGATTTTATTATGCCGATAATAAACAAAAACAGTAAATATTGTTTACTGTATTTGAATTAGGAATAGTTAATTTTTCCTACAATTGAACTTTATAAATACGATTCGTAAAACACAAACAGACTGCATGACTCCTGACGTTTTAAAATAATTACGTCTAATTCAATGGTTGATCTCTGTACAATGTGTGTATGTATGTATTTTAAATCGTATGCCAATAGTTTATTAATGATATCGAGTATTTTGTACTTGAAAATACGTCTGTTTTATGAATAATTCAAAAACACATATTACGATGAAATCAACTATAGAATAAATAAATAGATTTACAGGGAAAACTTTGATATTATACGGAAAAAACGATACAATTAACACGAAAATTCTTTTAAAATGACGCGTTCTAATCGATATGTTGAATCATTTTATCAGTTATACTGATAAAATCATCAAAAAAAATTTCTAGGTCATCTACGTCAATAAGGTTATATTTTCGTCATTATTATTGATAAGCGAATAGAAACCTGACTATTGACAGGTTTAGAATAATTTTCAAATTCGATTTTTATTGGTTGTTATGTCTTATTGGTGAACCAGTAGAAAATTAGCCAATCCTTCTTCCCGTAAGTCTGCTATATACTTGTTTGTTCTGTTATAACGAGAACTTGTTTCATATCTAGTTTTCTGAATTTAAATAATATCGTGCTCCTTTCCAAGTTTTGTCATCATCGTATATTGGGCCCATCTCGGATTACTTGTGGTTTCAAATGAAGCCATGCGAGAAAACCTATTGTCAATGTGAACGGACGCGTTTCACATTTAAATAAAATACCCCCGAAATGTAATACAACAATTAGATAGAAGAAGGTTTATGTGGATCTTTATTTTATTTTAATTTTTTTTTTTTATATTTTCTATCCAACAATATATAGAGAAATACATAAATAAAATGTTGTGTGTGCGAATTAACGTATTCTATATAAGAGACCCTAGAAATTCGACCCTTGGTCCCGATTAAATGCCTCAACTCCAAAGGGAAAATACACAACGATAAAACCACCATGTTGGAAGTTACAAGTTAAATTACATGAGTTTTATCAAATGAATGTTTGAGTCTTAAATTACATTAAAACGTTTTGTTTAAATTACATCAATTATAATTTTAATGGTTTTATTTTTTTTTTTACAATATAAGTGATAATTTGTAAGAAGAAATTGCTTAATACACGATAAAGCTACCCTTCAATTTGAATTCGATGTGATCAATCATTGGATGGTGCATGTCCAATTTTGATCCTGATTTATTTCTTCAAATGCTGACTAAAATATAAAACAAGAATATTTTTGTGTGTTGTGAAAGAGAACCGATCTAGATTTAGTTAGGTGTAATCAATCAATTGATAAGGGATTTTTTTTCAATAAGCATTTAAGCACCGGTACAAATTCCAATTAAATTCAATTAATTACAAATGATTTTTTTTCGTTATCATTGTATAGATTTTTGTGAAAAATTGTAGAAATTGATTCAACCGTACCATCCTATATTGGGCTTTATAATAAGCTGAAAGCGTTCTGATTGTGACATATTTAAATTTGTTACAATCAGTAAAGCCCATTTGTTAATAAATCATTTAAATTTATATGTGAAGGGATTACATTTAATCAAAATGGAATTAATTTGAAAAAACAAAAACAATCGTCAATAAATTATTTTCACAACACTAGGACCGTTTTATTCAACATTTACTCCGAAAAACTATCGAAATTGTAGAATCAATTTGGCCCAAATTAGCCAAATTTTTCACAACAATTATATTGTAAGAAAGTATTCGAACAATAACGGAAACGGATGTGGTTCATGCGACAGGTGTTAAGTCACCCACTTCCCCGACAAAACCACCACTACTATACCATCAATGTCGTCGTCGTCGTCGTCGTCGTGGCCTCCAACACCACCACCAACCTGTAGGCAATTTTGTCAAATGGCCAACTAAATTTTTATAATGTGACAGTTTTTATTGGTGCTGCTGGTATATACTATAATTTTACGGCTAAACACTGAAATAGTATATTTTTCTCAAATCGAGCACAAAATTTTTATTTTTAAAACATAATTGTTTTTATCTTATCATTGTTCTATTTTGTTTCTCAAATAATCAATAATTACATTTGACTGATTAATTAACAAGAATTTTTGAAAAAATAAATATTTAATTAACAACAGAGGACCTAGTTTCTCCATATTAAATTTGTAGTAGTCGCACTGTAATATTTACCCTTCATATATGTTAAATTCTTAAGAGGTTATTTGTGTTCCTTTCATCTATAGAAGGGGTTGATTCTTCACACTTCCCCATTTTCGTTCCCAACATTGTTGTCATTTATCGAAATTTCGTTTAAATGATCTGTAAATAAATCGAATGTGTGAGATTCGTAGGTATTTATTAAACAATAATCTATTGATTATTATTTATTGACAATTTGTGAAAAATCGATTAGTTTGCCACAATTACACTTCTTTTATTCAAATAAAGATTGATATTCGACTGGCAGTCGTTTTTGTATAAATTTTCAATCTTAAAAGCCTCTTTTATTTAAATTGCAACGTCTCAAGCATGACAAAATTCCACAAGAGGGGAATGATTTGATTCAAACATCCTGTTCCAACAAATGTATTTCCACTGGACTGATCCTTTTATCATTATTGAAATGAAAATTCATCACCAACAAAACTAGTGATTATTATACAGAAATTTTCTATTTATAATACCAACTCTGTATGCGGTATAATAATCGTAACAATAATAATAATAATAATAAAAATAATGAGTCCGAATTTTCAAGTCCATCCACGACAATTTCTGTCTATCAAACCGTATCAGTAGAGATAAAAAAAAAATAAAAAAAAATAAAAGAAGAAGCACATCATTAATGGTTGCGTGAGAAAGAAAATGTTTGTTCCAGTCGGCGGGAGCCTCGGCGGATTATTTACGAATACGAAAAATGGCAAGATATTTTTACCTGTTCAACTAATTCGGCTAGAATTTCAACTGGTCGAATTAATTTCCATGTTGATATTATTCCCAAGCAGAAATATCTCAATTTTCGATTTATGGCTTCTTTTTTATTTTTGGTCAATATTTTTGTTTGTGTCCTTTTTCATTTTTCTTTTTTTTAAACGAATATACTATAAAGAGTGTTGAATATTTCAATGGTTGTTTGAATAAGTTTAATTATCATCAAGCTTGTTGGTTTTTCTAATAAATCATGGAAAGATTTCTAACAGAGCGCGCAATTTCTATTGTCTGTGTGTGGTATGGAAAGTATGGAAAGACAGAAACACTGCACTTCCTCTCGGATTCATTCAGCATTTTTGAGATAATCCATCATTTTTCGTACTCAACCACGCTGAACATTATCGAATTTCCATATTTTTCCGCTTACATTACATATTTTTTTTTTGTATCATTCTTGTCTTCAACAACCATTTTTTTGACGTTATTGTGAAGTCTACTAATTAATTCTGACTGTCGGCTAATTCGCCACATTCTATGCAAAATGCAGTTGTGCCGACAGACCCTGGGTAAGGCCGTTCAAATTATACCATGACGATGTTTTTTTTTTTTTTGTATTATTATTATTATTTTTTCCTTCTTGTTGGTGTGTTTGTTTTTTCAAATTTCGGGAACGTGAAAAAAATTGACCATGGGAATATCCCTGTAGATATTAATAAGTCATTGATGTTTTAACTTTCACTTGGGTATTAGGTCGATTTATTGAGGCAGAAAATGATCAAAACTCTTTCCTTTTTATATATTTTCCGCAATGATTAAGATTTAAATAAGATGTTTACCGATTGATTTTCTGCATCACTTCAATATCGCAACAGTTATAATCCGTTATTTAAAAAAAACCTAAACTGACAGTAATCGAACTGTCCCCAAATAGGTAAAACTGCACCATTACTTGGGACTCGTTGAAAGAGAATTTGCATAACATAGAACGTATTTGTGACAGCCAATTGACATTGTACAAAGCAGTCACGTGGGGTGGTCGATTCATGAAGTACTAAAATAGATACTTGTCTATTCTGTTGTCACCCCTAGTATTCTGTTCATTCATTCATTCCTACCCTCTGTTTGATAAATGACTCTTTGGTGAAAAAAAATCTACAGAACGACAGAGGATCGTGCTGATGTTTCTGCTGCTGCTACTACTACTACTGGACAAATGTCGGTCGTCAATGTTGTAATGAAACCCCAAACTTCCAGGTAAAAGTTGCCGAATTGAACCGATATTTTCTCTAATTGATTTCAAGAGGAAGTTGTTGGATTGTTATCCTGAAAATTTTAGGGGAGCTTTTCCATCAAAGGAGCAAAGTATTAATTTAACAACAGGGGTTCAGGCTTGTGTTGTATATACATATATACAACAAAAATTGGACAGATGTTTGGTGTTTTATTCAGCAAAAAAACATACTCTTTCTATTCGCGGGATTTTATGGAGCTGTAAACCTAATTCGACCCCCTAGTGGAGAGTTCTATTATCTAACTAGTACTGTATTAAGACCAATTTTCGAATTTAAAAATTACACATTTTGAATAATAAACGAATTTTCACACATAACTTGTTTATGGGGATTAGAGGGTTGTTGAAATGTAGTAAAAACTATACTTTATGTATCTAGTCAACAACAATAGCCGTATTCCGACCCTATGCAAGATTAGGATTATGGCCGTATGCAAAAATGCATTTTTCTCCCCGGTATACTCGATCTAATAAAACATATCTATAACCGTTCATACGTAAAGAAAGGGGGTGCGATTGTATTACTACTAGTAGTAGTAGTAGTAGCAGAAATGTACGTTTTAAGGGAGGGACTGACGTTTGAGCTGGTTCACCAGAGTCATATGTCAATATAAATATTTTCTGAGGGCTGTTTAAGAGTTCGTGTTGGCATATGATGCGGTTGTTTTCTCACGGACATTAGGATCTCGCATAAAAATTTTATTACTCAAGTGATTTCATTATGGAAAAATCGGCCGTTGGCCCCGACATAACGTTACAACAGTTTAATTAAAAGGGGCGAAGGGACCTAACAACGAAAAAATGCCGCGTTTCACATCATGCAACAGCAAAAATACAAAACAACAACAACAACAATCCATCTCTTTTCTTTAGTTTTTTCCAGCGATTTGTTATTCATAATACCCTTGTATAACACGCCATTTGATTGACACATTTCAGGAAAGGTGGTAATTAAGGACCACTTAAAATAGCTGTTGTCTATTGTTTGTGCATTTCAATCCGATCTACTGATAAATTGTAAATCTAACGATTGTATAGTTGTTGTTTTTTTTTTCTGTATAGAACTCAATAATCCGGCCGTGAAGACGTCAACCATTAAAATCACCAACGGCTAAAAGACTATGATGGAAATAATTGGTTGTGGAAAATGAATAAGAGAAATTTGTTAATATTTTATTCCACCGTGGACCATGTGTTTTCCAATTCAATTGCATTGAATGTTTTCAGCCAGAATTTCTAAAGACTCGTTCGAAATAATCATGAAACTTGGAAAATGTAATGTCAGCTTAGACGCAGGTGTGTGGCAATTTCTTAACTCAACCATTCATGCTCCTTATGGATATTTACAATGTCTTTCAATGAATGCAATTCAACTTTTGTAAAGTCTCTCTAATAAACTTTAACAGTAAGAAAATATATTCATAACTTTTTCAGTTTTTCTACAACGCTTTATTGTTGTTACGACCAAAAAAATACAATGTTGCTTTTAGTAGTGAACCCTTTTTTTTTTCTGTGTTTTTCCGATAATAAATTATTGTTTAATAGGGGTAGGGCTTGTCTATGGATTTATTCATGTTGAAGGTGGATCTTCAAGTTTTCGGTAATTAAGTTGCGAACACGATCGAAACCTAACCCTCAGCTTAATAAAAGACAGCTTATAATTCAACAATGTTAATGAATCTTTTTGGAATAAAATGACAATGATTGTAGTGGTAATCATTATAGCTCGAAGGTGATTTCGTGGATACCCACCTTGTTATTGATTAGTAAATCATCAATTAATTCCCATATCGAATCTGTTTTTTTTTGTTTTTTGTTAATTTGGAACGGGTGGATTCTTGGAATGTTTGTACGGTTTATATTGTATGTTTATTGCTGGATTTGATTAGATTTTACAAAATTATTTACCAATAGTTAACAAATTTATGGTGTTAACCTCTGGTTTTTATAGCCAATTAATTTCGATGATTGTCAATATAAAGCATCAATTTCAAACGTACCGACAAAATACCTGACGGACATTATTCAAGGATCGAATTCGGCTACCAGAATGACTAGATAGTCACAAAATCTGCATTTTTCAACAGAACCAACCTACTTTTTCTTTTTGAAATTTATTAGAATCCATGTGAACTTTTGCTGGTTGAATAAACAATTAATTTTATTTTCGTTATTGAATAAGGGTTATATTATAAGTATGTACGTATGTAGTTATAATGGACTTTTGCCCAATTAAAATCCAACAATGAATAATAACCCATCGGTAGATTTACAACAAGCACTTGAAATGTTTACAAAAATGAGTTATTGTATAACGAAGGAATAAAACAATTAAAATTTCAACTCAGTATTGCGTGAGATCTATATCTAAGCTAGTTTAATTACCGTTATTTATTGCTGGGACAGTTTTGGTAGTAATAGCAACAACACCACTAATAGTAGTAGTAGTAGTAGCACTAATATGCGTCGATTTTAATTACTGTTGTATTTTTAGCGAAATTTAATAAATTAAGCGGCATTTGTAGAAAATTGCACCACAATAACTGCATGGATATGAATCATAACAACAAAATAATTTATTGGAAAATTTTCAAAAATTAATGCAAATATTGTAGTAGATTTGTGTGAATTGTGTTAATTATAAATTGCTAATCAGAAACGACACTAAGACTATATATATATCGAGTAATAGCCTCATTAAAGTCAAAACCATCACAATTATACCTGACATATCTAACATCTGTTAAGCTAATGTGAAATAGTGATTGTTTGTTTCAGATCACTAACTTAGCAAGGTTATGATATGATAATAAATGACAAATGCTAAATGTTCTGTTGATAAGGTAATTCACTGAAGTGAATTTTCACTTTTCAAAATAAACAACAACATAAATAAATTACTTGACAACAAGTAAAACAACTATAAAGTCGGTTTTTCTTTCTTCGTTTTTTAATCAGTTTACAGGATAACATTTCCAAAGACTGTTACTTAGTTGGTAAAACGTTTAAAAGAAAGTATTGTTAATTTACTTTCGTAACACAGAACGTAATCTAACTATATTTCAACAACTTTGTATAAAGCTATTTTTGTTCAACTACTTCACAACGCTTTTCCACCATATAGGTATACATACATTTTTTAAATTCGTATTTTATGATTGTCTAATAAAAACTCCTTTTATTATTATTGTCAATACTAAAACCGTTTCATTTTTATAATAGAATCTAGTTGATAAACCAATCCATTCTATTCTGTGTTTATTCACATTAAAGTTGAGCTTCAAGTAGCGTGATAAACTATGAAATTGCACTTCTTGTGTTGAATCGAAATTTAAATCGAGCAAAGGTCAAATAATGTTCCTCCAAATTACTTTAATTTTTCGTGCAACATTGTCCTTGTTGTCGAAAAAAATAACACAAAACCGGATATTCATAATTAAATCTATCAACACTGCAAATTCATGGACGAAATTCAAGGAAACTAAAGCATTGGTGAATATTATGGAAATCAAAATAAACGATTGATTTTTAGTCGATAATTGCGTTTTCCATATTTCCATATTGAAATATTTGCAATCTTGATTTGACGTTTATCACAATGATACAAGGTAACATGAAGACGTTCTTTGCGAAATAATGCTATATCGTCCGTACAATTTGGATTAAACCAACTCGTATGAGGTGAATTAGATATTTCTGTTCGACTGATTCATTCGCCTTAAAACAGGTCTTATACAGCCAGTCGATCTGGGATAATTGTTAAAGTTGTATAAGTTGAGTTGAGATACAATTGAAGTTAAATCAATTAAAACGCAACAGTATACGTGATTGTTTTAAAAAAAAAAAATGTAATAAAAGCTACATGGAGTACAAATTGACTGGAAATGATTAACAACATGTTGTTGTATTAAAATTGACTACTCATTTTGATATTTTCAAATGATAAAAACCGTCTTAAAATAGCATGAATGAATATAACAAGATTCGTTAGAGTTGTACCAATTAATATTGACAAACCGTTGACAAGAAACATAAATTTTTAAAACAATCTCAGTTAGATGATTTTACAAATGTTAGATTGAACTATGTTTGAAACATTTTAATTTCGTATTATTTGTCATCCGAAATTACACCCGAACAGTGTATAATATTTTGGTAATTGTCGAGCTTGCCATTCTAACTTGACTTAATTGAAATAAGGATCGACAATTGTGATTTCCAACAATTAAAACCCTAGTGATTACAATTTAAATTGGACATTTTAATAAACTCAGTATTCTAGATATAATAAAACATATAGTTTTTGTGTGTAGATGTCAGAATGCGAATTATCGGTCTGTGCACGTGGAGTTGGGTAAATTTCCATTTGAATAGAATTCGTAATCTAGTGCTGAATAATTTTCAAACTTTGATTACTGTGTAACTGTACATTTTGTTACTACTAACAATAAGTTCCGAATAGAGAGACACCTTAGGTCCCTGAAGCAAATACACTCTTATTTCGATTTCTATCGCTAATAATTTTCTATATATTTATT